>CM031239.1:337828745-338124206 GCA_018340775.1 Taxus wallichiana var. yunnanensis | reverse complement strand
GATTGATTAGGACAGATCGCCCTAACCGAGACAATTGATGCTAAAAAGATCTCTTTCGCAACCCGAATCTTTCGCTCTCTGTCGTGTAAGTGCTTTCTTTCGCTCGTTAGTCTCTTTTTTCGTCTCTCTTTCTTCAACCGTCCCTAGGACTGCTTTTTATAATCGGCGCCGCTCCTATAAAATCGGCGCCGACCATATGGGTCGGCGCCGATCGCGGAGAAGACTCCCGAGATGGCCAAATTGATCGATTCGAGAAAGACAAGACTTATCCCGACCACGGGAAATATCCCGCTTAGGGAAGATTAAAAATGGATGTGATGCATAGATAGAATAAATTTGGGGTAGATAAGTGATTAAGATGCATGGGAAGAAGCGTAATTAAATATTTAATATTTAATTACTCATGGGTAAGATGTGATGTGATGAATTAAATTTAGAGTAAGTGATTAAATCACAAATTGGAAAACTATCCCAAGGGGATAGTTGGTGACGTAAACGTGCCCCAGGTTACCTAAGCAAGTAAACGGATGAGAAGGGACACTAAATTGGGTAACCAATTTTAAGTGTCTACATTTTGCCCCTTTTTGTCAAGTAACTTGCGATAAGCAAGGTTATGAGACAAAAACAAAGGGATGGAAGAAGAGAAGAATTTGTGGTGATGTGATCCCCTCAAACTAGGGATGGGATGGATGATAGTAACATGCACGATCCCAAGTTTGAAAGAGGTAGATGAAAATGCAGGATGCCCTACTGGATGTCCGGAGTAGAACCGATCATTGAGGACGCATAAAAATAAACACAAGGGCAAAGCAACCTAAGGAACTCACATTGGTAGGGAAAACTAGCCGGTCTCCTCGTGAGACGACGTTAGTGCCTACTGCACTCCATGAGTGCAAGGAGAATCGCAAAAAAGCCAAAGATCTAAAGAGAGACACACATTGGTAGGGACAACTAGATGGTCTCCTCATGAGACGACGTTAGTGCCTGCTGCACTCCATTTAACTCTAAGTCGCCGAAAGATACGAGTGTCCCACGCAAAGGGAACAAACCCGAAAGAGATGATGACATCTAAAAGATGTGCCAAAAGGCAAGATTCAAAGACACAACAATGATCGATAGATGAGAAAGCCAAGTATCAACACTATGGCAAACAGACATGAAAATCGGGCGGCGATCAAAATAATCGGCGCCGACCAAGACAATCGGGGCGCGACCTAAAAATCGGCGCCGACAATCCAGACGCATATAAATATGCGAACGGAAAACGAAACGATTTATTCGCAACGTGACGATTGATTCGTAGAGAGATAGATTTGAGATTTGAACACAATGGAAGCCTCCGGGAGCGGATGAAGCGCAGAGGACACGCACGGGGTAAGTGGTCATTCTTGAACCCACCTTATATATTATATTTTTTTTTGTTTGATTTTTCATGCGTATGGGAGGCCGTGGTCCGGTTTACGCCCTCTATCGAATCGGCGCCGATTGGTATAATCGGCGTCGATTGGTTTGGATCGGCGTCGATTGGTAGTAATCGGCGCCGACTAGAATGAACGACGCCGATTTGACCAAATCGACGCCGATTGAAAGATGTTTAGCATTTCCTTCTTGTTTTGGATGTTATGGTTTTGGAAGATGTGATTTATAGAACAGAGAGACTGATTATGCTTTTGATGTCGTGGATGCAGGCACGAGAGGCTCTTCATATGAGGGATGCCATCCCTGAGTTATTGGAGACGATCCTTCCTGACGTGACCGATGCAGACTGGCAGCATTTAGAGCTAGCCGGGCTCGGGGGTTTTAGATATTACAGACGAGTGCCACGGGATGTGGAGCTCATGCGGGCATTAGTGCGACGGTGGGACAGCCACACGTGCACATTTTGGTTTAGACGGTGAGATGACTATCACCCATGAGGATGTATACAGATCCTCGACATCGACACGGGGACCCGATTGAGATCACACCCGAGAGCAAAGCAGCAGAGGGCCCCGGTGCGATTGCATGACAGAGACAGAGCGATGACTCTGAGATAAGATTCGGGGCAAAGTGAGGATAGCCTCACAAGACAGCAGTGTGATAGCCCTCTGAGCAAAGCGGATAGCCTTGATTCGATGGCTATATCTTATTTTGCCTCGCTGCACTCGGGAGGTGGGAGATTCCCATTGCACTATTAGATCTGCGTGTGCGAGTGGCATCTTCGCAGCATGATGCATGTGTTTTTGCCTTTGCCGATGCCCTGATAGCTCAGATTTATTATGAGCTATGGATGTACACTACTGGTCGGAGGACAGGGATCGATGTCAGCTTTGTGCTCCATTGCTGGGCGTATGAGCACATAGCAGTGATTAGGCCATCCGGGCTTCCATGGATGCCAGCAGCAGTGGGGGGTGTGGATTATGGATTTCGGAGATGGCGGGCTGACATGGCCGCAGGAGATACAGGCAGATCAGCCGAGTGGTACTCTGAGCGTTTCAGGACGCTTACACCAGATCAGGTTATCTGGAGGCCATATCGGGCATTTCCGATATGGGTTGGTCAGGATGCCCACTTGGTAGCATTGAGACGGAGTCGGGTGGTCAGAGGTCGCAGACCAGATATGTGGGAGCGAGTCCCATTCATGCGGATACTGAGGCAGTTTGGTCTAGTACAGATGCAGCAAAGACTGGCCACATACACGCCATATAAAGTGGATAAAGCAGAGACAGATTTGCCGATTTTGATCCCGTGCACTCCATTGAGAGAGGCTCCACCCTCCATAGATAGTGATGATGACGCGGGGGTGGATGAGGGCTACGCAGCATGGTATGACACAGAGCTTCCACGACATCTCCCGCCCTCGATAGATGCTGGGGAGGAGGACATAGCTGCTATACTGGACAGATTAGAGGGAGAGCATGCCACACCGGTGGCGTACGCACGCACGTAGCCGAGAGGAGATGTGGCCTTGGACAGAGGAGAGAGATTCCCGATTGTGGAGAGAGACACCGCCCGTCGAGAGCGTGATACAGCCGATCCACAGAGGGATCGCTACCTTGGCATAGGGAGGCCCTTAGGGCCAATATGAGAGAGACAGTGCCACATCGCAGTCCTGGGACACAGGCACACTCTAGGTGGGGCACCACCAAGAGCAAGAGCAGCCAAGAAGATCCAAGACAAAGACCTTTACGAGCACCGGTATGGTGAGCCCGAGCACATACCGCCTCCTGCCGAGGTGAGATATTACGAGGATGCTCTAGCGCAAAGATGCCCCGCATGTGCCTCGGTGACGGGCGAGGAGGAGAGGAGCGAGCGGCCTACGGCGAGCGGAGCCTCAAAGCGGAGGGAGCACCTGGGAGGGACCGAGGTGGGCCGAGACCTCCAAAGATCAGCAGGTGCTTCGAGCTCGATAAAGCGGCGGTCGGGAGGGACAACCGGGTGCAGAGGAGGGTGGAGGGGACAAAGTGTCCTCCACGCTCCGATTTCACCATATAGAGACTGATAGATTGTGTATTTGTATAGTGATATAGCCTCGATGGAAGGCATCAGATAGATGGCTGATCGAAGCCACCCATTTTTTGTACAAACACACATGTATATATATAGATTCATCATGTTATTGGTCATATGATTGTACTTCATGCCTTTTTGATTTTGATATACATGGATAGATAGATATAGAAAAATAGATGTGATTAGAGAGATATAGACTGATGGATGATGGAAATAGATGTGATTAGATAGATTGAAATGTGGATAAAATAGATGTGATTGGATAGATATAGACGGATAGATGATAGATGGATGTGATTAGATAGATTGATTTAATTTTGATAGATAGATGTGATGTATCTTGGATGGACATAGCTTTTAAATATTTTGATGGATAGATATACAGATGTACTTAATGTATGGATTAGATATAAATAGATGTCATGTACCTGAGATGTACGTATTTTTCGATATTTTGATGGATAGATAGATAAATGTGTTGGATATATGGATGTAATTATAAGGAGAAATGAATACAGATAGGAGTTTTGATAGATAAGATGAATTTTGATAAGATAAATTTTGATCAATTAACATGTGAAATGCCAATTTAACAGATGCAAGACAAAGAAATGGGGAATACTCCTACAAGAGCCAAAGATGAAAGCGGAAACAACCGTGACTTAGAAGAGAAGATACTCTGGAGAAGAAGAAAAATGATAAGTTGGACTTCCAACCGAACATAGATAAAATCCAGAAAGGGAACCAAAAGACCAAGCATACAAGGCCCTATATAAGATTAAAATAAATCTGACACTAACTAGTCGCAAACCAGATCTAGGATAGAAACGGAAAGAAAAGTAAGTAAGTATCTTGTCGGAACTTATAAGGGACAGAATACATGTCCATAGTGGGGAAATAGGATTCTCCATATGATCGACAAAAGGTCCTAAATCTCAGCTTCATGACTTTGACAGATAAGCAAACTGATCAATGCGGGAAGTTTGCTTGATATGGAAAGACCGGATCGATGGGAAGTCTTTCAAAGCTGATGCTATAAACTCGACCGAAGGCCGATTAATTACAAGAAGCCTTGAATTTTTCTTTGAGAAAGCACCGCCCTTCAAGGGAGCTGGTCTCAGACATTGTGAATTTTAATGATAGCCATCCTTCGAGGGTATGGTCTATTTTAGAATTTTTGATTCACTTGGTAATATATGGATAGCTGTCCTTCGAGGGATCAGTCTATCTTTTTGGATAGCATCTTTTTTTTTTTTTTTTTTTTTTTTGAAACTTTTTGGAAGAAGCTGAGTTTAGACCTAGATAGATCAGATGGAGGGGAAGAGAACATAGAAGAACATGCACTCATGACCCGAGTAGATCCGATTAAGATAAGTACTTGGGACAGATGAAGTGGTGATTAAGGTATTCCTACCATGAGGAGGAACATATCCAAAAGAAACGTGCAATGAGTAGAGCCGCGATACTCATATTTAAGGTAAGCGAGGCAATAGGCGGAGAACCACACAATTTCAAATCACCACGAAAGTAGATGACTGGTTATTAGGACGGATGGAAGATCTGAGTTGCGACTAGATTTGTGTAAGATAGATTTTAACAATAGAAGGGCCGTAAATGCAAGGCATTAAGAGGTTCCGCTTCAGGGATACCATCCATGGAAGATAAACGATAAGCCCTGCACTCCATATTTATGAGTGATAATGTAGGGGCCCATCTAGTTGGGAGCAAACTTACCACGTTGACTTCTTTCGAGTGTAGTGACATTTTGATTTTCCTTAAGAACAAGATCACCAATTTTGAAGTCACGATGTTGCAAGTGCTTGTTATAAGCACGTTTGACACGCTCGAGATAGACCTGATGATGATCAAGAGCGTTAAGACGCCGCTCATCTAATAGTTCAAGTTGTGCTAGACGATTTTGACGATAATCCTCATCGGAGACAAATTCTCTGAGAGAAACACGGAGAGATGGGATTTGGACTTCCAAAGGAAGGAAGACCTGCACTCCATAGACGAG
This sequence comes from Taxus wallichiana var. yunnanensis, assembly GCA_018340775.1. Classification (NCBI taxonomy): domain Eukaryota; kingdom Viridiplantae; phylum Streptophyta; class Pinopsida; order Cupressales; family Taxaceae; genus Taxus; species Taxus wallichiana. The sequence continues at coordinate 338,118,697 of CM031239.1, read as the reverse complement.
AGAGAAGGGAGTAGCACCAAAGTAGGGAGTACGAATGCTAGTCCGATAAGCCCAGAGAGCAAAAGGGATATGTAGATGCCAATCCCTACCACTGACTAGTTACTCTTTGCGAGGATACTACGCAAAGTTTTATTGAAGCTTCGCTTGACCATTAGCTTCGAGGGTAGTATGGAGAAGAAAACTCGAGCTTGATATTGAAAGCATTGCAGAGATTCCGCAAATCAGCGTTTTGAAAGACTTACCATTATCCTGTGATTAGCTTGTGTGGAACGCCAAAGCGACAAATGATGTGTTGATAGACGAAATCAACTATGGGCTTAGCCTTTGTTGAAGAAAGAGGGATAGCTTCTACCCACTTAGTAAAGTACTCAGTGGCAGTAATGATAGAATGATGACGCTGTGAAGAACGAGGATTGATGAGACCAATAAGATCAAGACCCCATTGCGAAAAAGGCCACAAATCCGCCGCAGGTTGCAAAGCCTGACTAGGGATGTGCGTGAGATTGGAATGTTGCTGACACTTGACGCACTTCTTAGTGTATTCACAACAATCTTGATTAAGAGAAGGCCAATAATATCCCAAACGTAAGATGCGCTTGGCTACAGCTAAACCACTAAAATGTCCACCACAGATACCGTCATGGACCTCCTGAATAGCTTTAGATGATTCATGGGTTTTGAGGCATCGAAGCAAAATACCATCAAAGCCGCGTTTGTAAAGAATCCCGCCTAGGATAGTATAGCGATCAAGCGCGTTGGACAAAAGACCTTCTACCATTGGGAGACAGATCTGGAGGAAGGACCGAATGAGATAGATAATCAACTATCTGTTGATACCACTCATCCTGAGTATGGGTTGTGACAACATTGATTGGCGTTAGTTGCCCAAGATGAGATGGTTGATCTAATCGTTGCACAGCCTACATAAAGACGCGAGTCTTCGGTAAAAGGCGGGATAAGGGAGGCTAAAGAGGCCATGGTATCTGCGAATCGATTTGCAGTACGCGGAATGGCTTGGATAGTGAAGTTATCGAAAGATTGGAGTTGGGCAAGAACGATGTCGCGATATTTTTGAAGGATATCATTCTTGCATTGATAGACACCCGTGACCTGGTTAACGATGAGTTCAGAATCACCAAAGATGTCAATATGACGAGCGCCGAGATTAATGGCATTTTGAAGACCTAAGACAAGAGCTTCGTACTCAGCCATATTATTGGTGCACTCAAAATTCAATTTGTGTGCAACTGGGATAGGCGTACCCCAAGGAGGAATCATCACAAAACCCGCACCTCCCCCTTGCTGGCATTTGGATCCATCAAAGAAGAGCTTTACTTTAAATGGAGATAGACCAAAATCAATTTGTTGGATATACTCATCGGGAAATTGAGCAAGGGGGTCTTGAGTGTCCGGAAGAGGAGCATCAGCTAATTGATCTGCAATAACCTGACCCTTGATAGCCTTTTGCGAGATAAACTCGAGGTCAAACTCTGTCATGAGCATAAGCCAACGGGTGATGCGATCATTGTGATAAGGTTTTGCATGGATTGTCTTGAGGGGATTGACACTTGTGACAATGTAAGTTTTGTGATTAAGGAGATAATGACGAAGCTTAGAAGTTGCGAAGAAGAGAGCACAACATAGTTTTTCAGCTTCGGAGTAACGTGTTTCATACTCATGGAGGGTGCGACGATGTAATAGATGCCTTGTTCTTTACCACAAGTTCCGATGCGAGATCATGGCTCCCGAGCATGGTCACCAGAGATATAAAGATAGAAAGGCTCCCCTCGCGTGGAGGTGTAAGCACAGTGGAGAAAGAAGATAAGCTTTAAGATCATCAAAGGCCTTTTGGCAATGTTCATCCCACTCAAAATGAACATTCTTATGAGAAGATGGTGAAAAGGTTGACAACGGTCCGACAATTGGGAGATAAAACGACGCACCGATCAAGACGCCCTCGAGCTCATGGAGTTGCTTTAAGTTAGAAGGGGGAGGCATCTCAAGGATAGCTTTTATTTTTGCGGGGTCGACTTCAATGCCCCTGATGGAAATGATAAAACCTAAAAGTTTACCAGTGAGAACGCCAAACACGCACTTAGCTGGATTTAGACGAAGACAGAAGCGGACAAGCCTCTCAAAGAGAGGTGCAAGGATGAAAAGATGATCCTGACGGCGTTTGGACTTGCCGAGGAGGTCGTCAACATAATCCTCTACAGTTTTGTGTAAGAGGTCATGGAAGATGTATGTCATTGCTCGTTGATAGGTTGCCCCTGCGTTCTTAAGGCCAAAAGGCATGACACGATAGCAAAAGGTCCCCCAAGGGGTTATGAAGGAGGTCTTATGTTGGTCTTCTGGTGCGATGAGGATTTGATTATATCCAGAGAAACCATCCATAAGAGAAAGCATCTCATGACCCGCAGTTAAATCTACGAGTTGGTCGATATTAGGAAGAGGAAAATCATCCTTTGGACAGGCAAGATTAAGATCCCTAAGTCGGGCATAAATTCGAATCTTTCCAAAGAGCCTTAGTTACTGGTACTACATTAGACACCCATTGCGGATAATCGATGGGTTGGATGAAGCTAGCCGAGAGCAAGCGTTGTAACTCTTCTTTGACAAGAAGGGCTACTCTAGGGTGCATTTTACGTAATTTTTGCTTAACTGGTTTGATGTTGGGAAGGGTAACGATATTGTGGACCACAATATCGGGATCGAGTCCTGGCATATCTTCATATGACCAAGCAAAGGCTTGACGATGTTTGGAAAGAAAAGCGGTAAAGTCCCCTAATTCCTGTGGATTAAGGGATTGGCCGACCTTGATGATGCGAGGGTCTTCAGAAGTCCCTATATTAAGGTCGATAGTGGCTTCGTTGAGAAGGGTAGACGTGTCAGAAGGAATAGTCTTGGGAAGATATGAATCCTTCCGCCCCAGAGATAGGTGAGGACGTAATCATCATCTGCACAGTGGATAGTGTTGATAGTAGGAGAGTCGTCTCCAACTATTTCAGGGAAGGTTAATGGTATAGAAGCGGACCGATTGTTAGTCTCATAGACCAACGGCCCTAAGGAAATGGTATTGATCAAAAAAAAAAGTTAGGTGGGATGGAAATGTCATCGTCCACATCAAGTGATGCTTCTGACTTGGTGGGGGAAGATGGTTCTTCAGTAGGAAGAGACTCATCAAGAATAGTGACAGTGGCCTTTGAAAGAGGTTTAAATCCTAACCCAAATTTCTGATGTGGCATGAGAGTAGGAATGGATTTGAGGTCATGTATACCTTGTTCATATTTTCCAAGGCCAAAACCTTTCCACGCGCATCGATGTAGATAAGTCTTTGCAAACGTGGGATTCTGTAGGTGATCAAACCCTGTTAGGTAAGGTTTGGCTCTAGGAGGAGAATCCGGGCGATGATGAGGCGTATCAAGACCACCGTAGATGAAATTGGTCTGTTGATTGGGCAGACCAATGGTGACGATGCGACCGAGACCTGGTTGATATTCAGGTTGCTTGTCTGGTCTACCATACTCATTAGGTTTGAGATGGGCATCGAAAGATAAGAGAGGAAGCTCTCCTAGTGAGAAACGCTGCAATGTCTCTTCCAGATTTTGTAAATCCGGTAGTTTGGTTGCAGGTATGGAAGAAGATGAGGCCCCATCTGGAGAAGATGTATTTTCTTTTAAAGGGGCAGACCTAGTGGTCATGTCGCATTGTGCGGAAGGAAAAGGATCTCCTGGATGAGTATATATTTTGCCCTCATATTGATATTTTAGGCATCGATGGAGGGTGGATGGGACACAATGCATTCGCGCGAATCCGGAGCGTCCGAGGATCATGTTATAGTGGAATTTTCCTTTCGACAATATAGAAGAGTTCATGGAGCAGCTTCTTACCTACTCGGATGGGTAAGACCACGCTCCTAGAGTGATCGCTAATGATCATTAAATGATCGAAGGGCGAAAAGGTGGGGTGACACCACATTCTTTGGTAACTTAAGTTGTTCGAATGTGTGCGGAGATGACGTTGAGTGCAGCTCCACTATCGATCATAACACGTTTTAAGGTAGTGTTATTGATTTGGATTGTGATGAAGAGGGGAGCCTCCAAATCTTCGGAAGAAAGAGAAGGAATTTCGAATCTTCAAAAGAAATGGTAGTTGATGGTCTATTCACCCAACAACCAACTCGAAGGGTCGGGGCTCATCGGAATTCATCATGCGATGCGACGCAGATTATCAATCAAAGCTTGGCGATGTTGTGGAGAGGATTGGATGAGGTCAAAAAGAGACATTTTGGATGAGCTCAGGTGAGTTGTTTCATAACACTCTCTCAACATGACACGGAACTTGAGCCCGAGTGCACGAATAGAGACCTGGGTCGTGGGGCGATGAGGAAGGAGAAACGCCTTAGGGGCTGCGAGAAATGACAACTCGTGGTCGAGATGTTTGAAGATGAAGATGGGTTATCATAGTGTTGGGTTCTAGTGGCGATATGGATTGTGTCAATTTGGGAAGGTGGAAGATCAAGTGGGATGGAACCACTAGAGGTCCGAGTGGATGGTTGAGGTTTGGATGGGGCTAAGGTGACAGAGGTACTTGTTCCTCCTCCTCCAAAGAAAAGGTCACTTTCTTCCGTAAGGTTCTTGATAAGGAAGAGCTTTACATCCCCTCGTGTCATGACCTGGAGTACGGTGGTAAGCACAAATCAGATCAGAGTTAAACCAAGTAGGTTTCACTCCTTTAGGATTATAAGGTTTAATCGGAGGAAGGGTTATGGATGAAGATTGGATGAGTTGATGAAGGATTTCGGTATAGAATCCGGTAGACGAAGAGGAGGATAGAGATGATGAAGATGGTTCTTTTACCTTAATCGACTGCCGAGGTAAAAGAACTTGCATGTTAGGTTTAACAGTTTTATTAGGGATCCTCTTATTTGTTTGGACATTTGGAGGAGCATCTTGGGTGCGTGGGATGGGAGATGGCCCCAAGATAGATTTTGAGGAGGGTGGAGAAATGAGGGGGATTGCTTTGATGATTTAGATAATGTTGATTTGGGGAAGAAGCCCCAGGAAGATAGGGTGATGAGGAGTGGTCTTTGGAGATGGAGGGGGAATTGCTTAATGGATTTCACGGATGATTTAGATAATGTTGATTTAGATGAGGAAGAAGAGTGTATAGGAGGAACAGCAAGGGAAGATGATGATCGATAGAAGAGGTGGCATCTTTTTGGTAGGTAAGTCTATTTTTAGGGTATTGATGAAGAATGTGTTGTGGAAGAAGATGATGGCTTTGATGGATGTGTAGAAGAAGACGCCTTCTCGCGGGCAAATCCAATCGCTTATGAGGCGTAGAGAGAGATTTTTGTGGAAGAGCACCAAGGGTCTTGATGGTTCGAAATATGGGTTTTCCTTTTTCGTGGGATGGTAACGACTTCAACGGCATAAGGTGATCAGTAACCTTTTGGGGAAGGGATACGATGGTGTAGTGTTAGATTTTGGTTGTCGCGGTTTTAGGTTGAGGAATCGAGTGTATAGGTGTTGGTGCTACTTCTTTTGATTTTTCCCGAATAGGTGAAGTAACATTGGTGATGGAAGAAGGGGTGATGACGGAGTTCCTAGCGAAGGACTACTTCGATGCAAAGAATCATGGGTGAAATTGTAGGAAAAGAGATAGGAAGGGTCAAAATTGAAGACGCTCAGTTGAAGCACAATGATAGTAATTCACCGGGGCATAGTTGTAGCGGGAATGGGAGCAAATGTAGTGGATGTGTTCAAGTGGAAACTCGAAGGGATGTAATTGCCTCGAGCATTGAAAGAATGTCGATGATGAGACAGATGAGGATGACTAATTGCCTCTCGTATAGATGGAAAACAAAGGAGCGGAGAGAGATAACTCCGTGCTTGGTAATGTAGGGATATTCAAAGATGGACTATCTGAAGATATTGGAACTCCCGTGATTGATGAAGAGGAAGGAGGATCTGATTCGATTGATGTGTTTGCAGATGGATTGGTTTCAGAAGAAGAGTCCTCGGTAGAGATGGAATTAATAGTGTGGGTGTTTGGTTTTTGAGATTCCGAAGAATTATGATTTGGGGCATGATTGGGGAAAGGTTGTTTAAAAACGTCCAGTGCTTGATTTGGGGGAGCATTTGGGTTATCCAGAATGAGCTCGCCTTTATCAATGAATTTTTGGACAAGATTTTTGAAAGTCTGACATCGTTCGATGTCATGACCTTTGGTTCTGTGATAATGACAGAAATCGTTTTCCCTATACCAGAATGGGCGTTCTCGACTTTCATCAATATCCCTAATGGGTGGAAGTTCGATCATGCGAACTTCCAACATTTTTTCTAAGATGGAGGCATATGATTCCCCCAATGGAGCGAAGGATCGAGAAGATGAAGGCCCTTTTCGAGTAGATGAAGGGTCTCTTCGTGATGGTTGATTAGGAGTACTATCGGTTCTTGGTGTTTTTAATACGATAGCATTTGTGGACCCTTGATTCTTATCTTTAGAGGGGAAGAATTTGGTTTGGTGAACCGAGAGAAATCGGTTTAGATTTGGAGCGAAGTTTTAACTTCCCTTGTTCAATGGCACGAGATTCAAGTTTGCGTGCCATCGTAAAGGCCTCTTCAAAGGTATGAAAAGTTTGGATCCTTAGAGTGGAAGAAATGTGATTAGCACAAGATCGGGTGAACAACTCGATTTGTTGGGATTGGGGAAGGGAGAAAGACAATTGGTTGATTATCCCTCTCCAACGAGCGACAAAGTCTGCTATAGACTCATCGTCGAATTGGCGAATGTTATAAAGATTTGTGATTGAGATCTTATGCGCAATATTTATTGAAAATTTTTCAACAAACATCTGGGCCAATTGAGAGAAGAGAAAACAAAGAATGTTGAGGGATGTTATTGTACCAGTCCAAAGCGGGACCCGCTAGAGACATAGGAAAGGTACGGAGCATGAGTTCCTGATCCTGGACGATAAGGTAGCAAGCATGTTTGAATGCTCGCAGATGTTGTTGGGGTCTTCCACTATGAAATTTTGAGAATTTTGGAAGTTCCCATTGGGGAGGATAAGGCTTAAAAGCCACCGAAGGATGAATGGGTTCATTGCACACTTCTTCAAAGGAGTATGAAGGACGGGTTCCTTTTGTGGAGGCTTCCAAGTCTGCAATTTTCTTGAAGAGAATTTGAACTACGTCGGATTGGGGAGGAGGTACATTGGTATGTCCTACATAAGAAGCAAGTGGTGGATGTTGTTGAGATGTCAATGGGGGATTCATCTGTTGTTGGATAGGATGATAAGAGGAATAACCAGGTGTTCTGGGTGACACCGGGTGGGGTATTTGCTGTGAGGCAGCTTGCGTATAGGCAGGCTGTGAGATAATAAGTGGTTGAGAAAATATAGGTTGGGTGACGGATGGAACCTGTGATTGGTGGACTCCTATGTTTGTTGATTGAATAGGGACAGATTGAGGAACATGGGTGTTGGTTAGATTGGACATGTTGGGGAACAAGACCTGAAAGGGACCTTCTACCGCCGGATTTGGTACCAAGGGTGCCGATACTAGAGGATGGGCGAAGGTCGCAGTTGCTGGAATATTGGAAGAAAGATTCACTGGAGGACGAGAAGTAGGAACCAACTGACTATTCGGAGGGGGTTGGCTCATGAAGAGGTACTGACCTTGAGACACAATGGAGGGCATAGACGAATTGACGGCAATGTGCGGGTGTGCAGACGCATTCATTATAGCCAGGGCAGAAGACCTCTCAGAGATGGGTTGTGGAATATTCGAGGTAACTGCAGTGTTAGGGATAGGTAAGACTAATTGAGAACTAGTCGACATGGTAGGTGGAAGAGAAAAGGGAGGCATAGGGGCTTCGCCCTTCTCCGTGGCTCGAGGCAAGAGAGATGGTACAAACTGCTCTACAAGGGCCTGGGATGATCCACGAGGATAATTGTACACTTGTCGGATTGGTGGGTCTTGGTCAGATATTTGGATCGACTTGTGTACTAGGTAGTCCATGAGGGCTATTGGATTGCGATCGAGGAAAGCCTGAAATTCAGGATCCCCGCGAGGGACATACTCCGAGCCAGATGATATCTCGGAGGGACTAGGAGAAGCTGGACGTGATGGAGGTGCTTTGGTTTGATAGAAGGGATTATACGACCATGAGGGGGAACCAACTAACAGCGGTCCCGAGGAAGATGGGAGGGGTGCCGAAACATCCACGCTGGTGGTGATTTCGGAGGAAGAAGGAACCTGTTGGGCCATTTTCCTAGATTGTGACCGGGTGATAACCGTCATAAACAAGCAAGAAAGAAGATTGTCCTAACTAATGCACAAACAATTCAAGCAGCGCAAGTGATTATCTCCTTTAAATTTTGATGCTTTTAAGAAAAGAAAATGTTAGGGAAGGCTTTTTAGAACAGGAACTACTCAGATAGCCAAACTAAGGATGGTTTGGGTAATGTGTGGTGAGGAGTCCCGAAGGCACTTCAGTAAAAGACCGGTACGTGGCTTGATATAGGGGCCTACCCCCGCACTTCACACACCGCTGCGATAAGGGAGTCGGGTGCTTTGCCAATATATACCAAAATCTTCCGTGAATTTATAGCGCGGCCCGAGTACCGCGTAGGCTCTTCCTCTTGGATATCACTTCCAAGTAGGCGAGGCCAGGGAAGGAGTTTTGTTTAGATGCTTTATACCTAGTGATTTTGGCTTTGTGTGCAAGGGTGAAAATAAAAATCAAATAGTGTCACTACCGATTTTGATCAATTCTCCAACCTAATTAAAACTAGATGAAAAAGCATGCCAAGAATGACAAAGAAAAGGTTCTTTTTAAGCACTTAAAACGAAATGTTTGATTTCGATGAAGACAAGTCAAACAAGTTCTTTCCCAAATGCGATTAAGTTCCTTTTAAGCACCAAAAACTGAAGTGTTTGGATGTGATAGACAACCAACAAAGAAATCCTAAAAAGGAGAAAACACCGAAAAAGAGGAATACCTGTAGATTTAGCTCTCCAAGGTGTGTGGACTTCAAAAAGCGCGTTGTTGAGCTCTTCCCCTCGAACAATCCCACGATCAAGCAAAGTGCTCCGCAAGAAAAGATCAAGCAAACAACAAACAAGATCCGGAAAGATACATCCAGATAGTGGTGAAACGAAAATTTCTATTTAAAGGAAATAAAAAATTTCAAGATAATGATTTCGCCTAAAAGCAAGATTGAAATGATGAACAGAAATGCTCAAATAGGACTGATAGAAATCAGTGAAGAAAAGGAACAAAGTTCAAAACTAGAAAAGAAATGAACTTACCAATAAGGGACTTTGGTTGGGTCCCACCGGGCGTGCCAGAATGTAGATCAAGAATTTTGCGCTTGTTACCTGTCCAAGTTAATGTACCAAACTAAACACAAAAACCCTGAAAAACTCCAATGAAATCGATACCTGATGAAGATGTAGACGGATGAGGAAGCTGATGTAGACAAGACGGGCGCACACGAGCAATTTGCACAATAGCTCCGAGTAACCTGCAAAACACCGATGCTTGACAGAAAAAGATGGCGTTAGAAGATATTTGGGTGGACTGCCCGAGAAGCGGGTCCGGGAAGCGATGAGCTTCCTTGGCGGATGTCAGTCCACGTTTTCAATAAAGAAAAGAAGCATATGTGATAAAAGATGTAAATAAAGACTAGATTCTCTGATTGCAGTAATAAAACAGAAACTGAACAGCAGACAGAAAGTACAGAAAATAGGGAACTGCGAAATAATGTTGGATTTGTGTTACCTGTGACCTTTACCCGTCCGCAGGAAATCGGCGCCGATCGGATATAATCGGGCAGTGATCGATGTGATCGGGCGTCGACCGGGACCGATCGGGCGCCGACCGGGTAAGATCGCTGTCAATCAAGGCGCATGACTCAACCAATCGGGGATGTGCGATGAGATCGGGATTGGAAGGTGAATGTAGTCTGCAGGATGTGCCGAAGATGGAGAGACGCTGGAACAGAGTCACCAGATGATAGATGGTGGTGTATGATGTTGATATGATACGGGCAGAGTAACGGTGCTCCTCTCAGGGATTGATTAGGACAGGATCTGCCCTAACTGAGACAATTGATGCTAAAAAGATCTCTCTTTCTTGCAACCTGAATCTTTCTCGCTCTCTGTTCGTGCGTAAGTGCTTTCTTTCGCTCGTTAGTCTCTTTTTCGGTCCTTCGAACTGAGCTATGGACCTGCTTTTATAATCGGCGCCGCTCCTATAAAATCGGCGCCGACCATATGGGTCGGCGCCGATCGCGGAGAAGACTCCCGAGATGGCCAAATTGATCGATTCGAGAAAGACAAGACTTATCCCGACCACGGGAAATATCCCGCTTAGGGAAGATTAAAAATGGATGTGATGCATAGATAGAATAAATTTGGGGTAGATAAGTGATTAAGATGCATGGGAAGAAGCGTAATTAAATATTTAATATTTAATTACTCATGGGTAAGATGTGATGTGATGAATTAAATTTAGAGTAAGTGATTAAATCACAAATTGGAAAACTATCCCAAGGGGATAGTTGGTGACGTAAACGTGCCCCAGGTTACCTAGGCAAGTAAACGGATGAGAGGGGACACTAAATTGGGTAACCAATTTTAAGTGTCTACAGATTTGTAAGGAATTATGGTAGCATCACAACACCACTCACAACTTTATTGAAGAAGGACTCTTTCCATTGGAACGAGCAAGCTACTACAACATTTGAGAAGTTGAAGGAGGCCATGTGCACCACTCCAGTTCTAGCCACCCCATATTTTTCAAAAACATTCATTGTTGAATGTGATGCTTCAGGGTATGGTATGGGGGCAGTACTCATGCAAGAAGGGTGACCCATTGCCTTTGAGAGCTGCCAATTCAAAGGTAAGAATATATCTAAACCAGTTTATGAGAAAGAAATGTTAGCAATACTTCATGCAGTGAAGCAATGGAGACCATATCTAATGGGAAGACATTTCAAAGTAAAGACAGATCATGATAGTTTGAAATACTTCTTAGAGCAATGTTTATCATCTGAAGAACAACAAAAATGGGTCTAAAAATGTTGGGGTATGATTTTGAGATAATATACAAGAAAGGGAAAGTGAATGTAGTTACTGATGCTTTATCTTGGAAGGATGAATCTACCCAGACATTGTTGTGTGCCATATCTGCATTACATGAGGATTGGATAGAGGATGCAAGGTTTGAATGGAAAAATGACCCAAGTACACAAAATCTCATTCAAAATCTCCAACAAGATCCAAGCATGTCAAAAAAATTTGTATGGAAAGGAGATGCTTTATGGTATAAAGATAGATTATATCTATGTAAGAATTCAATCCTTAAAAATAGGGTTCTATCTGAGCTCCATGCTTCTCCAATAGGGGGGCATTCGGCTTCTTAAAGACTTATCATCGAATCAAGCATGATTTTTTCTAGGAAGGGCTAAAAGGGGATGTCCAAAAGTTTGTGGTAGAATGCATGGTTTGTCAGCAAAATAAGGGAAAAACAATTAAGTCCCCAGGTCTTTTACAACCTCTATCTATTCCTAGAACAGGTGGGAAGAGGTGTCCATGGACTTCATCACATGATTGCCTAAATCAGAAGGTAAAAATGTAATCATGGTGGTGGTGGAAAGACTCACCAAATATGCCCATTTTTGTGCTTTATCACATCCATTTTTTGCAAGTACAGTAGCAACAACCTTCAGGGATACAATTCAGAAGCTACATGGGACACCAAAGATTATAGTAAGTGATCAAGACCCTATCTTTACTAGTAATTTTTGGACTGACTTGTTCTCATGCTTGGGCACACAACTAGCTCATAGTTCCTCTTATCATCCCTAGTCTGATGGGCAAACAGAGGTGGTAAACAAGTGCTTGGAGGGATATCTTCATTGTTTTACGTCAGATAAGCAAGCGAGATGGGTCTAATGGTTACCATGGCTAGAATGGTGGTATAACACCTCCTTTCATACTTCATCTAAAATGTCTCCTTTCTTGGCATTATATGGGTACCATCCACCATCTATCACTTCATCTTTGAGAGTCCAGCCAAAGGTTCGAGTAGTTGAAGAACATATTCAACACCAACAAGAGGTGCTTTCTAGTCTCAGGGAGAATTTGGCCATGTCACAAAACCGCATGAAGCAATAAAGACCAACATCACAATGAAAGACATTTTGAAGTCGATGATTGGGTTTTTATGCGTTTACAACCATATAAGCAAATGTCCTTAAAATAACAAAAAAGGATAACAAGCTTTCACCTAAGTATTATGGCCCTTATCAAGTGTTACAGAAGATTGGAAATGTAGCATACAAACTGGAACTTCCTCCAGGCTACTCAAATTCATCCATTCTTCCATGTATCTTACCTAAAGAAGGTAATTAGACATATAGTATCAACCCAGATAGTGTTACCCGAGCTTGATGAAGAGGAGAATCATCCTAGAACCAGAATGCATCCTTTAGACACGCACTAAGTGATTAAGGACAAGGGTCATCACTGAGTATTTGATCAAGTGGAAAAATCTAGACAATGAAGATGCAACTTGGGAGGATGCAAATTTCCTGCAACAACATCCAGATCTTCTCAACATTGGGGACAATGTTGCTTCAAAGGGGAGGGGCATGCTACGCCCTTAATCATATATCTTATATTGGATGTATATAGCCGACTTGTGGCTATCATAACTTCTTATCATTATGTATCTCTTTCATATATGTTATATTTTCATTAGTGGGTCGGCCTTGGTGTTGGCCATAGCATATGAATAGTATATAGAGGGGTTAGTAGGTAGTAGTTGATGATCATATTCAACATTTGAGTCTTATTGTTTGGTTTGGAGGTTGCCCCCTTGAAGTGGCTAAGCTATTCTACTTGCACATTGAGATCATTTATTTGAAATATTGTGTTCATTGGTGTTATATTGCTGCTAATAATCATATTTACCCAAGTAATTCCTTTACACGTAGAAAGGAATATTAAGAGACACAAACCCTAAGGGTAAAGGAAAATATGCCACCTTAGGTGTAACTAGATTATTAAGTAATTGATTATAATCCATGATATTAAAGGCTCTAGACACATACCATTATAATTGCAACACCTTGGTATGTAAATCACAAATGAGATGCTCAACGGAACTTACAATGCAGGCGAAGAATGCACGGGCCCTTGGGTGTGCACAAGAGATACACATAGGAGTAGTAGTAGAAGTTGGGATAGGCATTGTAACTTGTTGAAGGTGGATAATAGATGCCCCATATTATGAATAGATATATGCACAAAAATGTGGCAGTAGTAGATTTTGGAATATGTAGTACAAGTTTTTGGATGTAAGTAAGCATTTATACTCATCTTTGTATAGATAAAGGAGTGCAATAGTATGTGAAGATTTAGCCTTATAAGCTCTATAAATTCTTGTTTTTCAATGGCATCAAAGTTATCGGTATGAGGATTAGAATCATCATGGTAAATTTTTGCTTAGGAAGGTTCAAGAAAGGCGGCCATAACAATATTGGAAAAGAGAAATGATAAAGGAATATTGAAAGAGAAACAATGGAGAGCATCCTAAAGATTATTAGTGTTTATATAAAAGGCATGATTTGGAATAGGGTGATCTAAGCCAAATATGTAAGGGTTTGATTAATAAGTGGGTTCAAATGATTTAACTTGGAAAATATATGATATGGTGTAAAGGAGGGAGGAAAAGGAGACGAATCCTTTGCTTATTAAAATTTAGGATAGGGTTAGAACATGATGTGTATTTAGAGTATTAATTAATAATTAACATTCAAATATAAACATACATTTATTTATTTATTTTTGATTGATAAGGCGGGTTGAAGGGACTCATTCCCTATTCACATAACATGGAGGCCGAGCCTCAGATATTCATGGAACATCAAGAAAAACATTAACTAGGACAAACTAGCATACTAGCAAAAACTAGAGATTTATTCTATATACTACTAACTAGACCTATACCATTTACTCCACATATTCGACTGAAACATACAAACTAGCCATCGGTGACACTCACCCAAATTAACCTTGACGTCGAATCCACGTTGACAACATTAGCTTTCACCCAACCTCTCCAGAGGTAATTATAAGCACCACCAATAGAATCCCTCGGCTTGACCACCAACATGAAACACGTCCAGAGGTAGGTTAAGGGCTTTCAAGTTAGGAAGCTTAATCTGAGCACGACCCAAATTTCTGTCCCGAGCAATGGCAAGAACCAGTTTTGAGAGAAAGCTAGATCGAGAATCCTGAACCACTTTTCCAACTCCTTGAAGACACCAACATCCATAGAAAGAGAACCCTACTCGCCATCGCCCACTGCCCAGAATGCCATACTGCAATTCACCACCTCAGAGGCCAAATTCCCACAAAAGAGGGTTGAACCCAATGTAACACTAAATTCACTACGTCCACCTTCGAAGGATGAAGAATAAGTAGGTTATCCACGAAGACGGAGGCTACGCCACTATTAACCCTCGGTCATCCTTCCACCATCAGAAAGTCTTCCCCCATAACTAACTTTATAGCCACCAAATCCTCCACGCAGAGATATTAAAGATTCTCTTCAAACGATTATCAGAAATTCTAGACCTAAAATCCATCTCCCTCATTTCACATAATAGAGCAATACAGGGAACTCTAGGAGGATCCATAAAAAATAGAGAGAGAAACTAAAAACGGCCAATTCCCACCTTAAGTAAACACAAAACCCACCACACGAGTGAGAGAAATGCCGACGAATCCCCATTAAGACACATCCCTCAAAGCAATTATATCAAGGCCTTCCCAGTCATTAGAATTAAAGGCCACTTTTTCCAATTGAGTTTGATCGACCCCCACATTAGCCAACCAGTCGACACAATGATTACCCTCTCTATACACGTGCTTAATGATCCGAATTTTAATTTCGATAATTGCCATATAATTTTTGAATACCTAAATCAAGCTTCCAAGACAGAGCCTTCCTATTAATGATGGCATTTATAATAACCATAGAGTCACCTTCAATCTCCATATATTCAATATTAAGAGAAAAAGCAAGGTCCAAACCTTTGCTAAGAGCTTGTAATTCAGTTGAATTACAAGTTCCATCCTTGAGCTTATACAAAGCAGCCCCAACCACTTGACCCAAATCATTACGAATCAAACACCCACTCCAGAAGCACCTGGATTACCCCTGGCCACCCCATCAAAATTGAGCTTGAAAAAACCAGAGGAAGGGGAGACCATTTAACATTCTTCCGGACCGAAGAAGAGGGCAACGAAGATTTCATAGCACCATCTTTGGGTTTAACAATCTTGGGCCAATTTTTTTCAATCTCTCTGTCAAAATTAGAGAAAGGAAAATTGTGGGACCAATTTGAAGAAATTGCCTCTAAGATTTCCCATCACACGGCTGAATAAAACATGATCCAAAAATTTCTTTCATCCCTGAAAATCATTTTGTTCCTTTCCCACCAAAGATGCCACAAAAGGAGCACTAAACTGCAAAGCCAAATTGAGGAAAGAACACCAATATGCAAATTTTTAGGCCAAGGCAACATAGCCTCGGGTAGGGAATTTGGTTGCACCCAAGGAAGATTGAGTTTAGCACACAACCAATTCCAACATTCAACTGCAAAGGGACAATGCAAAATAAAATATGATCTCTATCTTCCTCATTCTTCTCACATAGGTAACATCTAGAAGGACCCTGATAACCAATTTTTTTCCTTCTTTCTTGAGTAAGAATTTTACCCTTAAAGGCCATCCAAGCAAAGAGACCAACTTTCGGAGGATAAGAGGAAGCCCAACAATCCTTCCAAATCCTATTTTCAGCTATCATATCTAAATGCAACAATTTATAGCCACAACTCGGGAGTAGGAACCCGATGAGGCGGCAAAGAAGATAAATAATTTTATCATGTTGATTAATCAACAACACTTACCTCTCTTGAAGAGTATTTGGAAATTGTTTTTAACATCATAAGGGAAGTCCAAGTGGCCAATACTTTTCCATTGTTGCAAAGAAGGAAGATGATCGAACCCAACCCATAATTAGAGACATACGGACCCCAATCCCCTATTAATCTTCTTTTAACCTCCTTGAACTCAAGATTCTCACCAAGAATAGGGAACCCATTCCAAGGATCATCCCAAAACAACGCTCTTTCTCCATTACCAATCTTCCAAGTAACATTATTTAAAAATAGTGATCTACATTCAACCATGAAATTCTAAATATGAGAGCCCTTAAGAGGATTATCAATACAAAGGATGGAATCGGATAGAGGGGCTCCCAAATAATTTTTCCCACCACCGACTAGTATAATTGTTTGGATTGGAAATAAGATTCCATACCAAATTTGCCCCAAGAGCCATATTTTGAAGACCAGATTGAGAATACCAAAGACTACCAAGATCTTTGGGTTTGAAAGAGACTCTAACTAATCAAAGGAATTTTTTTATCCGCCTAATGGCCCCGCCAAATAAACTTTCTCATGATTCCTTTCAACTTATCCAATACTCCTTTTGGGATCTTCATTATCGATAAAATGTACAAAGGAGAGGCACAAAGGACCAACTTGATGAGATTCAATCTCCTAGCTAGAGAAAGTCGTTTCCTTTACCAATAATTTAATTTAGATTCTATCGAGGAAAGGAGATCCTTCCACAAAGAGGCTCTGCTAGACCCACTAAACAATGGAACACCAAGATACTTAACAGGCAAGCTACCTTTCTTGAACCGAAAAATATTTAGAATACGAGCTTCAAGCTGAGGGCAAACATTGAAGAAGAAGATAAAAAATTTAAGAAAGTTGACCTCTTGACTAGCAGCCAATGAGTAAGCATCCATAATACCTTTCAATTCCTTAGCTTCATGAACACTCACCTTGCCAAATACAAATGTATCATCCACGAATTATTGATGGGAGAAAGGATTTACACCTTCAGTGATTTTCAAACCCATCAGCTTGCCTTCTAGCACCTTTATCCTAATGGAAATACCAAGAGATTCAACAACCAAAATGTAAAGAAAGGAAGAAAGGGGATTCCCTGCCGATACCATGGTTGCTTTCAAATAAACCCTTAACATTCTGTTAACCATAACTAAGAAAGAAGGCCCATAAATACAACTAAAGATCCAATTACAAAACTACATGAGAAGCCAAATTTCCTAAGAACTTTGATTAGGGACCTCAATTAATCTTATCATATGCCTTAGTAATGTCTAGCTTCAACATCATACTTGGGACATTGCTCGAGGAGAGAGTGTGAATCAGCTCTTGGGACAAGAATATGCCTTCAAAAATAGACCTACCATGCATAAAACTCATTTTCTCTTGAGAGATAAGCGGATTCAACACCGCTTTTAACCTTAGTGTAATGGCTTTGGAGATAATTTTATATGTTGTATTGTATAAAGACATCGGCCTGAAATCAACAAAGGAGGAAGGTTGATTCGAGTTTAAGAAAGAGGCTAATGAAAGTACAATTCAACATTTTGAGCATAGAAGCAGGATCTTCAAGAATCCTCCACTAATTCCAAAAATGCTTTGAAAGAAGTCAGCTTAGAAACCATCACGACCCGGCTTGGAAACCACTTTCTCCACATCATCAAAAGAGAAGGGTTTGAGAAGGGCCGTGTTATGATCCCCATTGATGAGCGAAGGAATACACTCCATAAGGGAAGAGTGGACATCAAAAAGAAGTTAAATCTCCTCCCAACAGAGAAGAGAACAACTAGATACCTTTTCCGCAATGGCCTTCTGATCTGAAAGAACTACACCATCTCCGTTCTTAATTTCTGAAATAACATTTGAACATCTCCTTGATTTAATTGAGGCATGATTTTTTTTTTTGTATTTCTATCTCCATCCTTGAGCCAAAGCTCCCTCAATTTTTGCTTCCAATAGACTTCTTCCCTGAGCAACAGTTCACCCAACTCATCTAAAAAGACTTCTCTAAAGAAAACTCAACTTACTCCATACTAGAGTTAAAAACTCTCAAATTAAGAGCTTTATACTCAGATTTCACACGAGGTTTCTCTTAAAAGATGTTTTTAAAAGCAGTTCACATTCTAAACCAACAAATCCCTTTTAAGCCTCTTAATTTTTTTAACTAGCACAAACATCTTTCCTTCTATTTGATAGGAATTCCACCACTAATTTATCTTCTCTTCGAAAGAAGCATCCCTGAGCCACATTATTTCGAACTTGAAAGGGGATTTGCAGGGGTAACATCAATGTTAACCATGAGGGACACAGGAAAATGATCAGACCTAGACTAGGGCAGCACAAAACTTTCAAGAACAATATTATTAAGAGACCAATTTGTCCCAGCTAGAAATCTATCCAACCTTTCTGCTATATTGCTGAAGCCTCTCCTTCGATTGCTCCATGTGAACCACCCCTGCTTAGGTTCAATATCAAGAAGGGAACTGTCTCTAATAAAAGAACAAAAATCCAACTGAGATTGCAAATTTCTATTGATGCCCCCTCTCTTATCCCTTTCCGAGGATATTGCATTGAAAGCAACATCCGAGAATGAGCGAGATGGTCCTCCAAAGCATTTAAGGATGCGGAAAGATCTGACCACAAAGCCCTCTTTCCAATGATCCCATCGGGGCGTAAATGTTGAAGAGATGAAAAACTAATTGGGAACGCCTAATACTAACACAAACTAGTTTCCAATTAGAAGTATGAGCAAACAAATCCACGCTAACCTGATTCTCCTTCCACAAGATTCCCAAAACACGAGAGGCACCATTGGAGTAAGAAAAACTCCTTTCCTACCTTTATAGGCCCTACCCCACACATTGCTTCAGCAAGACAAACATCTTAGTTTCTTGCAACATAATGACGCAAGCTTCCCGGAGAAAAGATAACGCTTAAGAAAGCGTTGTTTTTCAGGGGTATTCAGGCCCCTGACATTCCAAGAAAAGAGCTTCATTAACAACAGGGAAGGATTTTCACCTTCACGGAATCAAACTTATCAAAATTCAGGATGTTTTGTTTTCTGGAATCTAATTCCCTTCAAAGCGATTTCCTGCTTTGATTTTCTACCTATTTAACCATAAGAGCCACGAATAACTGACTTTAATCCATCTTGACCTTGAAGAACTAACTTAGAGGAGACCAAATCAGAGACTAAGACCTCCGGATCTATTTCCCCATCTTCAAAAACACCACCTAAATAGGAAGACCGAAAAGTTTCCATACCCTTTTAATGGAAATCCACCCATTTAGAGCATCCAACGAAGAGGCTGGCCTTGCTCAATACCTTCCTTAACCATGGAAACTAGTTAATCGAAGTCTCTATGAACTTCTTTTGTTTCCTTTAAAAGAGTGTGAGGAGACAAATCCTTCGAGGGAGTTGAGATACAAAGAGGGATGTTGGAAACACATGGAAGAATACCTTGCTTTGGACAAACCTGTGGAGAGGAAATTCCACTGAAGGAAGGGACAACGATTTCTCAACTTGTTGGGATCGATTACCCATTTTCTTCCTAGCTTTGATCGGGCTAGTCCTTCCGCATATGCCTCAATTTCCCACGGTAAAAACACTTCACATTAAGACCCTCATAATCAATAGCTTGAGACCAGGAACCTCGATTATATTTCAAACTAAAGGAACTCGGGAGCAGGGAAGACAAATCCATCTCCACACGCACATGGGCCAAAACGT
Source organism: Taxus wallichiana var. yunnanensis (assembly GCA_018340775.1). Lineage (NCBI taxonomy): Eukaryota > Viridiplantae > Streptophyta > Pinopsida > Cupressales > Taxaceae > Taxus > Taxus wallichiana. The sequence continues at coordinate 338,098,967 of CM031239.1, read as the reverse complement.
TTCTTCAATCGAGAGAGGGAAGGGTTCCTGATTGGAACAAATGAATTAAGAGAATTCACAATCGCCTTCAAAGTTGACTATCTCCGGAACTCAAGAGGCAAATTATGAAAACTCAACCAAAGTGGAATTCTGGAATTTTTTTCCTTCATCAGATTAAAATCCAGTGACCAAGGACAAAAATACAAAGCTAGAGGAGCTCAAAACCAGGGCCCTTCCTTATAAACCTTATTCAAAGATTCCACTGAAGGAAAAAGAACTTGAAAGAAACCATTCACAAGAAAGCTTACCTTAGGCTTCCCCTCCTTGCCCCAAAACCAAAAGATCCAGTCCAAGATATTTCTTCTTGAAAATCTTGCTCCTATAAATTTACAACAAATAGCTCTTCTCAACCTAACATCAAAAAAACTCCACGCCAGGGCTGGTGAGAGATCCACACTTAACATTTCCGAGGAGATTTTAAAATCAATACCTCCCACCTTGATCTTCTCAAAACCTTTCAAACCAATAATCACATTGTTATTTGGGTTCGAAGGGACCTCCTTTGTCAAAACTAGGGCTGAATTTCCTTGAGTCGTGTCTAGAAAAACTTTAGCCACCGGGTTTTCCAGTGTTGTCTCCCAACCAAGGTAGTCGGGGATTTGATGATCGCTCTGGGCCAAGCTTCTCAACCAAAGCTGAAATCCACCTCCACCCATGAAGATATCCCAACACCCCTCCATTCCATTCTGATCTTGATTCCCATAAGAATCCTATTCGCTCTGGTGAGAAACTTTTTACCTTTATAATTCGCTCAGGACCCTCAACAGAACAATGGTCTCCTTCACATGCGAAAATTCATTTTTTGTGGTTTTTGCTTTTTTGGTGCTCCATCCGACCTCAAAATTGGTTTGGGATAACTCTCATGCCATAATGCTAGAACATGCCTTGTCACATTAAACACAAGATTCATGCCCGCCCGACCTATGTCGCATTGAACACCAAGTCGACTTGGCACCACGTCAAGAGACCACCTCCGCCACCGAAGCAACTGACCCACCCGACACTGCCTAGCCGAGTAATGACGAGCTATAGAGGTGGCCAGCCTAGGGAATGGACCCCGAGACCTCCCACATATAACCCACATTCCCCACCACTAGGGTAAATCAGACAAGCTATATAAACATACATAATAAGTGTCAAATGATAGATCAATTAGAACATGTGCTAAATATATTAATATATAAGAATATGAGTGCACTTAGTTATTTAAATGGTCTAGAGGTTGATATGGGTATTACAAAGGGATGAATTAGATGGAAATATCTTATAAACATGCTTCATCTCTAATTTTAGAGGTATACTATACCCAAGGATGAAGCCATTCTCTTTGGACCAAATTGTTTGGAAATTTCACCTCATTGGACAATTTTATTTGGGCTGCAAATGGGGCTCTACAACTCTCTCGAACCTATAAAAATGGTTGGTACATGCTTCACTATGAAATATAAGGTCTCGACAATATGCAAAAGCTGTTTGAAATTTGCCTTAACCCAAAACCATAACCTAGAGTAGAACCCCCAAAAGGTTAGTGGTTGTATTGAAGTGTAATCCATATATCACCTACATTGACACTACTCCAAAGAGGCCTTAAACCACACGTAGTTCTCCACCTAGAGATGTGACACAATAGTGTATAAATATAACTATATTTGATAATTTGATCACTTAATAATGTGTAGATAATGCTTTGTAATGACTTGGCTTGCTTATGTTTGACTTGGCTACGAAGGCTCTTGATTTGGGAAGATTGAGTCTTAAACCTGGTTTGGAGTGCTTCAAACTTGTGTGGGGCTATTCCTAATGTCTATTGTCCTTTTGGAGAAAATTAGGATATATTTGTATGTCTTTGAAACATTTGCATTGAGAGTGTCAAATGAATGCTACATAAGTATTTCGTGAATAAATAGACTTGATTATATAGGGTTTCATGGATATAAGTTTGCATTAAGGCCGACCCATAATGGAAATACCGACTCATAATTTTGCTTTGGGTGGGACCATTATGCCTAGGAATGAACCATTGGATGATTTGGTCCTATTGGACGGATTGGTCTATGGGTGGAGTAGGTACTATGAAGCTTTGTGCACAACAATAAAGAGTAATGGATTGCTTGTGATTGATATGAGCATTATTGTAGATGATTGGGTAGGGTAACGAGGAGAGCAAGTCTTGCAATAAGACTATGGATGGATTATGATATAACATTTAAGCTTAGAATAGGTACATAAGTGATGATTTTAGGGATTAAGACAATACTAACATTATTAAGTGTTACATTACCAAATTTAGATGACTACAACAATAAAGGTGTAAAATGAATACAACAAAGGTTCTTCGCCCACTTTGATCTTTTGTGTGATATTGAAAATTCCTTGATTATTAATTACTTGGAAAATTATCCACTTGCACATGTCCTTCACATGTTTTTAGGAGCACACATTTCTATATTATAGGACATAGGAGCATAGATGTTAGTACCAGAAAATTTGCATCCATCAACCGTGGGAATTGAACGATTGCTCTCCTTTTGACTTTCAGTTCAATATTATTTTGATATTGACTTTGAGAACTCTTAATAGGTTTATATGCATTCAAAGTAGTGTGTTTGCATCCATATATTTGTTTTACTCTAATATATATGCACCCACACATCAAAGTAGGGCATAACGTAGACACATACTATTAGTATAGGATTAGATATTTGTTATAAAATTGTGTTGTTATAATGTTTGTCGATTATATGTACATATTAGGCTCATATTGACGTGTTTCCCCTAGTTATGGTCATCTTTTAGCATGTTTTTCCTCTTATCTCTTCTCTTTTCCCTCTTCTATATATATGTCTAAGGCACTCCTGTATAAAATGGTTCCTCTTCCTTGAATGCAAGGTTACTACGATCTTTGAGTACCGAGCTTCGACCTCTAGTTTTGAGTTTTGTAAATGTACAAATGCCTTTAATTATGTTAATAGAAGACTATATATATTTCATCTCTTAATACATCTTTGAATGTGGCTCATACATACTCTTTGTCTTTGTGTTAATTGTCTCTTACCTCTTTGTTATCTTCATTGTCTCCTCGAAAGTTTTTTTTTTTTCTTTCCTTTCTTATTCTATATCTTCCTCCCATTTTTAGTTGGCTTAAGATTTTCCCTATAACTCTATTGTCATGGTTATGTGCCTTTTTTCCGTTAGCCCTTCTAATCCTTATCGTGTCTCCTAGGATTTTTGGCCCTTCTTTGTCACCTTTTCTCGCTTGTGTGTTAACATGCATGACAATATGGTCTTAATATGAATTCAAAAAGTGTATATGTACATAGTGGATTAGTGCATTCAAGACAATCATGTTTACAATGAATTATAGATTTGAGTGACAAAAGAACATCCTTGTATCACATGTAATTATAAGCATTTATAACAAAATTCAAGCATTTAAAGAAATATGAAGAACACTTAGTATTTATTATTTCACATTGATCACGTTGGATATTTGCATTAGATTAGAATACATGTTGATTGCCATTATACTTGGTGTGATGGATTTAGATAATTCTTCCCATTAATGGGCATGATAATAATGGAGGGACAACACAAGTCCCTCAAAACATCCCTCTTTTTTACCATGGTTTTTCAAGGTGATGTTGCTTTATTAGGAATTTAAGGAAGGAGATCACTTTTCTAGAAAATTATGTAAGGGTTTTGGAGCTTTGAACCAAACAAACAGGGTTGTGTAATCATAATCACACAATGTTGCACTATTGATGAATGGGAAAAACAATTATGGCGAAGTTCTATGTTTGCATCGATCTTTCAAGATCTTCATTGCCTTGTTGTTTGAACTTGCATTGTATTGTTTATTTCTTACAAATCTGTTTAGAATTGCAATAAATTAGATCTACCTCTAAAATCCCACTTCTCAATTATCATTCACGAAGAACTATTCTTTTAAGGAATTAGGTCCGATATTAGTGATTTATATGTATTTAAATGTGAATTACAATGTTTACGAAGAAATATATTGCATTATTAGTATAAAACCAATTTTGACTAGATATACATATACTTTTAGTAGGGGAGAATAAGTATCCATCTCTATTTGTTTATGATTTAGGGAAAATAGAAACAATGCAATCTGATCAACCTTGGCCATCATTTTAAATGGCCAAGTCTTAAGTTTAAATCTCGTAGTTAATTTGTAGTACGTATTGAGGACCCGATCCATACTCCATAGAGGTTATAGGGAGTTGTCTTGTATTTGAGCTTCGCAAACTCCGAAACATTGGACGCCGAACCTAGATTTCCTCCCACTAAAAAAAGAGAGAAGAAAATGAAATGAAATGAAAGATTTTAATGATGTCCACGAGACTGAAGAGTCTATGGGACCACAAAAAAACGAGATTTTAATCAAATTTCAGACTCCTTTCAATATCTGCTCTTCGGCTGTGAATCTTGAGGATGAAACCCACAGTCGCTTGAAGCTTTGTTCCTTTGAAGAGTTCCTCTAGTCTGTCCACCTTCAAGTTGTTTTCATACTGAATACGAATATCATCATATGTTGAACACTCCATGACGAAATGCCATTCTGTCTCGATGACCCCTTTGCTGCAGAAAAGACAAATTCTCCTTTCCCAATCTTCCTTTGGAATAGTCCATCTACCAGTTTCGCATCAAAGATGATGTGATCCGGTCCTTAACTGTGCCACTAGAATCCTTGCTTTACCTCTGATAGCTGCCCCTAGATAAGCTTTTTCATCATGTTCCCCAGTGGGATTGAATTCTCTGATATAATGTGCTTTCTTTCGACCAATCTGACCCGTCCACATGGCAGTCCTGAACTTTTCTATCACATAATTTTTTATTTCCCTGTTGCTGTTAGGACACTCTTGCAAGTTGATGTCCCATTTGTTCATCCATTTAAAATTCTGATTCATCCAAGTTTTCTTTCTGCGTTCCAAAGTATAGTCCACAACTATTTTGGGCCAGCGAAGATTGTCCATGCTTTCAACTTTTTTCAAATAGCTTATCATCCGAGATATTGCCGAAGCTTCCAACGAGAAAGTACCCGCTTCAGCCAACAAGATCTCATAAGGAACAATTGATTTGACTTTAAGGGAGCTTGTGATTAGATGTTTTTGGATTCTTTCTATCTTTCTCCACCTATGATTTGACATGCTACTTCCCGAAACTTCGCATCCATATAGAACAACTGGAGTGACCAACAATCCAAAAAGGGTTTTCTTAGTTTTCCAGTCCCAAAGTTCAGCTTTCCTGCACTTGTTTTGAAGTAGGTAAGATGCTTTCCAACCTCCATGTATCCTTTTTTCTTTACAAGTCTCCCAGCTAAGTTTGTGGTGAAAGTCAATCCCAAGATATTTGTATTCAGTGACTGTTTCCAAAGGGCTCCCTTAAAAAAGAAAGATACTTTGTCTCTCTTTCCTTTTCAAGGAGAAAATCATGATTTTTGTTTTGCTAGTGTTCACTTGCATCCCGACTTCTTGGCAGAAGAGCTCTAGCGCTTTTAGTTGTTCCCTCAATCCTTGAGTTGTTTTTGAAATTAGGATAAGGTCGTTAGCATATAAGAAGTAACTTCACCACGTAACTTGCTAACTGTATACCTCCTCCCTCAGTTTTGTTTAACCATTCTTCAAGCTTGTCAATGTATAGCCCAAATAAGGTGGGAGAAAGAGGGCAACCTTGCTTGACACCGATGTCACCGCGAAACACTCGGACATACCTTCTCTGGTTCTGATTTTAGCTCTGACCTGCTCATACAGTTTATGAACTGCTGCTCTAAATTCATCTGGAATCCCAAGCTCCTCCATCCTGTCCCAAAGTTTCTTTCTGGGCACTGTGTCGAAAGCTTTCCTGAAATCAACAAAACAACAAAAAGCTTCTTCTCCTTGGGTGTCCCAAACCTTCTCAATCAAATGCCTGAGAGTAATACAATGGTCAATTGTTGAGTGTTTAGGTCGAAAACCCACTTCAAAACCCGCTTGACCTTTTGCTCTTTTACCCTCTCTTTCACCCAACTGTTGATTCTCCGTTCTATCATGCCTCCAAAGAGTTTACCAAGAAGAGGGTTGATCATAATGGTGCGATAATTGGATGGGTTATTAATGTCACCACTTTTAAATAGAGGAATAACAACACTAGTCGCGTTCACTCCATCAGAAAGCCATTCTGGTTGACATCATTGAATATTTTTCTGATGTGTGGCGTGAGGACCTCAACCCCCATTTTAAAAATTCAGCCTGTAGACCATCAATGTCTTGAGCTTTACCACTTGCTAGATTCTTTATGCCATGCCTGATGTCTTCTGTCGAAAAAGCTCAATCGAAGTCTCGATTATGGGAGGAATATCTTTTTGTTGAGGACGCTCATAAAGGGTCCTTGCATATTCTAACCAATGAGCACCTATGATATTATTTTCTATGTATTTTTTCTTTTGTTGTAGCTCCTTCCAAAAACCTTTGGGGTTGTGTTTTCCCAAAGAAATTAATTCTGTCCTTCTCTTGCACACATAGCTTTCTTTTTTGTGTTGTATCAATCTCTCATATGTCTTTTTATTTTCTTTGTTCATCCCACTTTCTTTCAAAGCTCTCTTGGCAGCTTTACACTCTTCATCATACCACGGGTTTGTCGGAAAAGTATTTGCCGCTCCCTTTCTAGGTTTAGATCTCTTACAAACACTTAGAGCCTTTTGGATTAAGGATATCAGCAGATTACTACGTATATAACCACTCATTCCCTTGGACGTCGTGTTCTCTATATCCTTCCTCATTATCTGAAATTGCGTTGCTTAAGGGCTGCAACAAATATTTCTGATTTTCTTTATTGAGAATGATTTTTCCCTGTTTTTGAGATGCCTTTTGCATGTGCTGAGCCTGATTCCTTTGTTGTTGATTGAAGACGGTCCCAAGCTTTACCAAGAGAGGACTATGATCTGATTTTAATTCGATAGGACAATCTCCGATTTCAAACTCAAGTAGCATGGAGATAAAACTTTGAGAACAAATTACATAGTCTACTACACTTTGACCATTGTATGTTTTACAAGTGATATTGCCTGATCTGGGCCAAGCCCTCATGCCATTGCAAATGACCATGTTGTATAAGCTACATAGGCCTAGAAGCTCAACTCCAAAATGTGACACCCCTCCACTACCGTCTTGAGATAATCTTTCCCAAAGCTTGTTCTCTTCTTCTTTAAGCCACAATGGATTGTCTTCACCTCCTTCTAAGCTGGTCAACTGAAGAGATTGGTTATTTGCAGTCCTCGCATTGAAATCACCCAATAGAATTATTTCTCCAGATGCACTGAAAACATAAATGTCTTTTTTTATTGAAGCGTATGGATCTTCGCTATCCGATTTCTTCTCTTATATGTCTTTGAACCTTTCGGTGCAAAGTAACAGGCAACTAATCTGATTGTTGTCTTGTCATCTGTTATTTTCAGCCATATGTATTGCTTATTTGGATCTTCTTTTTCAACTTTGACATTTTCGATCCATATTTCCTTGATTAACACTGTGATTCCGCCGTGGCCTTTCCCTGTTTCATTCCCTTCGTTCCAAACTGAAATTTTCTTGTAGCCTTCAAATTCTGGAACCTTGCAGACCTTCGTGCTCATGTGTTTCCATAAGAATAATAATATCTTTCCCTTCTGCTATGGGCCCCAAACCCGGTCCTCTTCTCCATGGATATCCTCTGCAATTCCAGCTTACTATGTGCATGAATTCCCATGGGGCCCCTAATTCCTATTTCCTGTTTGAAAAATGATCGCTGATTTGGGCTTTCCCATTTCTCATCTGTGCCCATTTTCCTGCTTCCCTTGCTTTTCTCACTTTCTCCCATTCTTTCCTTCGGTCTTCTTGTTGAGCGAATGTCAAATCCTCATCTAGATATATGTGTGTGCCTCTAAGAAGTCCCCTATTTTTTAGGATAACATGTTTGTCTTCTATTTTTCTCATGACCACTCGCACGTGTCGGTCCTTTCCTCCCTCTGTTCTCCTGCCAATCCTGTTTGCTTGTTGTATGTAGCCTGTCCACTTCAATTCGTCTTTAAGAAAGTCTCTTGCCAATATGTCAGTTCTCTCTTTTTCACCAAAATCTTTTAAACCCTTGATAATAAAATTTTTGCTCTGTCTTGTTGATCTTTCTCTTCTTTTATCTGTGTTTTGATGTGTTTCTCTATGACTTGCTTTTGTTCATTTGATGATCCACTTACTAATTGAGACCAAGTTCTGGCTTCTTCTATCCGATCCTTTAGTTGATTTTCTTTTATTTCCATGTCTTTAATTGCTGATTGGATCTCATCTATCTGAATTGTTTCCTTCCCTTTTACCGTTTCGGGTCTTTTTTCTCCCCTGTTTTCATATGTCCCAGATCTTGTTTTAGCATGGTTAACTCTTGTTGCCCTCTTTCCATGAGGTTTTGGAGATTTAGAACCTGTTCTTTGAGAATTTTATTTTCTCTTTCTAACTTGTATCTGACTTCTGTGAGTTCTTTCCTCTCACTGTTTTCTTGCAATTTCTGGTTTTCTAAAATTCCAAGCCTTTCTTTCATGTTCATGAGTTCCTTCACATATAGTTCTGAAGACCACAAAAGAGGGGTTGAAGTAGGACTGTATAGGTATTTAGAGTCTTGGACTGCGTCTTCCCTTTCCTCCTTGTATGTTGCAGTTCTGTCAGTTTTGTTCACTTTGGATCCTTTTTATTATCCTTCGGACTTGATTGTTTTTCTTCCATTTTATGTTCTCTGAAAAAAAAATTCTCTTTGTTGTTTGTTGCCTTCGGTAGAATCAGAGTGAGGTTTTTCTTCTGGGTTCTTCTTAATTTTTTTGCGTGAAAAAGAAAGAAGAGAGTTAATATAATTTTAAAAAGCCTAGTCTTTCCCTTCCATGTGACCTCAACGTGGGAAGAGCAGCTAGGGTTTAAAGCGAATATGAATATAAACATATATAAATCTTTCAACCCTATTATTTTTGTTTTCCTTCCCTAGAGAGGAGCGGTCATTCATTGCAAGCATCGGCAATGGTAAGTCTGTGTTCTGCTTTTCACTGGTTAAGTCTTTCTTTCCTTCGTGTTTTTTACCTACCAACTGAAAATGGCAGCAACCAGATCTGATTTGGCACAGATCCGATGAACAAGTTGCCATATATGTGACGCTTTCAAGGCTAGAATGTTTCATGTAAAATAAAACTTTCCGTAGGATGCCTGCACAATGTGATATCCAGAGGGAAAAAAACAGAAAAGGGTTCACCCGTGGGAATTTGGCAGTTTTCGTCATATTAGGATATATCTATTAGCTTGAGAAGGCGGCGAACAGATTATTCCATCATCTAATCTTGTATTCGTTGAAAGACGAATCCTCTTTTACATCTATTTAGTTGCATTGAGGTTGTGGCAAACTCTCCAGGAAACTCAGGTTCAGGGATTCGGACGCCCTCATTCCTCAATCTATAGGCACAACTTAATATTAAGAGTATTTTTGCCATATTTTATCCTCTGGGCCGTCGTCTATGTATTAGTTTATTGGGGGACAATACTTTTCCATGTTCAGATTAGTAAAGGATCACGCCTGATTGTAATTAGGGTTTTGTTCCCACCCAAGTAAAAACCCCAAACTACTTCTCTTTTTCCCATTTGACATCAATCTAATACAGAGTGCTATTACTTGTGACCTCGCATGAATTTTCGACCTGAGTTGCAGGTGTAACTGTAAATCTATATCGCCCCTGCAGGTTCCCCCAATATTTTTCATCTCAGTGTTATGATTCAAGTTATTATTACAGATTGTTCACTATTCTTGTTAAGCATGCTGCAGTTGCTAGACTCATATATAATATACCCAAATCCTTGTTCAGATGCTCATATACCCCATTTTGAAATGATGTCCATATCCCTGTCCCTGTACATGTAATCCATGTCTCCTCATGCTTATGCATGGGAACCGTACAGCCTTATTCAGATACACCAATCCCCTATTTCAAAATGATGTCCACCTAGACATCCCTGTACATTTATTCCATGTCTCCTTGTGACCACATATGGGGACCATTGCAACCTGGGGGGTGTCATCCGCATACAAGCATAGTTATAACAAAGTTTCTTTTAAGAATTTTTTTTGGGGTGTGTTCTGATAAGCTTATCAGAAATAGTTTGTACATAAGTTGGAACAACTTATTACTTATTATTAGAGGCTAATACACACGCACACGCACACATTATAGAGTTTAAACTCCAAATTGTCCCATAATAACATTCAATTTTTGAATTGACCGAGTTTATAATCTGAAATACTAAATATTAGACTAGCTTCATTAGATGTATATTTTCTCAATTTGAACATACACAATATATCGTATACTAAATATGTTTTATTAAATGTTTAAACTCTTGCAAATCATTAATATCGCACAGAAACTGTGCAACTATATTGTACAGATGGTTATGCCTTTACATTTTGGACTTGCCACAGGGATGAGACATGCATAGGGCATGCACCCCTTTCCTATTTATTGCAATTTTGAGTTTACCATGAAATGTTCATAAAATGGATGTGAACTTTAGGTTGTTAGGATGCAGGTCACAGTATGCAGAAGAGACTTTCATAAAACAGAGTACATTACACTTCATGTATAGAAAGTAAAAGCAAGCTGCATTTTGGGAACACGTGTCAACAAAATTCAAAGCCACAGGAATAAAGTCTTATTATTGCCATGACCTAATAGTTTATAAACTTTATATCTTATATACTTCATGAACTCATAGTTCCTGTAGAATACATTTAATTTCTCCTTACCAGCTTAAGGTAGCACCCTAGAAGTCCATTATGGAGTATTAAGTACTAGATCTCTGAAATTATATATGACCACCGCAGTCTAATTGAATATCTGAGGTTTTCACAGTTCAGCATCAGGAGATATTATTTGGAGTACCATGTATTAATTTTTGGGATAGAATGAACACTACAGTCTAATACTTGCACGGGTACACTTAGTATTGAAACCGAATTTCTTGTGAAATGAGATATTAGCTACCTCATCTGACTTATTTGTAGCTCTATTCTCACCTTGTATAGCCAAGTGCTGCTGGCTCTGATACCCCTCTATTTACCAATTCTGAGATGTTTTGGATTTTCGATCTGAGGCTATTTTTTCTAACTAATTATAGGTTTGTAATACTCGATTTGTTTTTTATGTGCTTATTAAATTCACATTAATTTTTTCAGTATTTTATTGTTCGTTCTAATTTGACTTATGTAAGTTCAATACAGGCTCCAAAAAGAGGTGTGAAAGCTCCAGCTGCCAAGAAGAAGGTGGTGAGTATTTTTAAAGTAGCACATTTAGATTAGTTTGTGTGAATAGGACTGGATGGAGTATTTGCATTTATTTGTAATTGTTGTCAATTAGATTAAATAAACAAACATTAATAGTTCAAAAATTGACTTCTATATTGTATTCACCACTGTCTCCTTTTCTCATGAATTATATTATACTTCTCAAAGGTTCCTTATGTTTTCAAAATAAATTGTTATTCTTTCCCATCAAATATATTTTTATGTCAGGATGTTTGATTTTAAATTTCAGGAGAAAGTTGTTAACCCATTATTTGAGAAACGACCAAAACAGTTTGGAATTGGTGGGGCCTTGCCACCAAAGAAGGATTTGCATAGGTTTGTGAAATGGCCAAAAGCAGTTCGCATTCAAAGGCAGCGAAGGATCCTGAAACAGCGTCTGAAGGTTCCCCAGCCTTGAATCAGTTTACCAAAACATTGGACAAGAATCTTGGTAATAAGTTCTAGTTGAATGGAAGCAGATAATGGGATTTATAGCTCTAGTATATGTCAATTCATAATAATTTTAGGATTCTCAATCATTACTCCAAATATTTTGTATAATTTATTACTTGTAATATCAGTATCACTATTTTACCATTTGGGAACCACCTGTGTGCAAACTTCATGACCCGTTTCTCAAGGGTCGTGGTTGGCAACAATCCATCTCCCAAGAGTTGTGATTGGCAAAGACCCTTCGCTCATGAGTTTAAATGGTCTGCTTTTGCTTGTTAGATCTACCTTATTCTTACAGAGCTGAAGCACCGATACTTCCCATTCCGGTAGCATCCTGGCTGAATTATACTTAATCACGTCGCTCACGAGTTTAAATGGTCTGCTTTTGCTTGTTAGATCTACCTTATTCTTACAGAGCTGAAGCACCGATACTTCCCATTCCGGTAGCATCCTGGCTGAATTATACTTAATCACGTATTTTCCCATATGATCAGGTCTACTTCGCTTGCTACTTCATTTACTTGCATTTATATGTATGGAGAGCCCCTTGCATATCTTAGTCACTCTTCTTCACTTGTATTTACCTGGTTTGGGAATGTTACCATTTTGTTCGGAACAAGGGATATTTATTATGTTTATCCTCTTTTTATATGGTTTGTTAACCAAAGTATTAGCTATGTTCTGAGAAAGACACATATATCAATCAACACAGAATATTTTTTTCTAACATCACATCTACTTTGTGTCACCTCTTGAGAATCAAGTTTGAAATGTATGTGTTTAGAAAAGTTAAGATTGTATTGAGATCTAATGTTCTTTCTATCCCATTTGTATGTAGCATCCAACCTTTTCAAGATGCTTCTCAAGTATAGACCAGAGGATAAAGCTGCAAAGAAGGACAGGCTTTTGAAGAAAGCTCAAGCTGAGGCAGAGGGTAAAACTATTGAAGCAAAGAAGCCTATTGCTGTGAAATATGGAATAAACCATGTAACTTATCTAATTGAGCAGGTAGAGTTGCTACATTTGATCATCCTGTTTTGTTGTATTTATTGTAATTTTGTATACATGTTCTTTGTGGTGCAATCTCAAGAATTCATGTCTATCTTCATGTTGCGACAGCCTTATAATTGAACCTTCACTTTCTTACTGTACAGAGCAAGGCTCAATTGGTGGTTATTGCTCATGATGTTGATCCGATAGAGCTTGTGGTTTGGCTGCCGACTCTTTGCAGAAAAATGAACATTCCTTATGCAATAGTTAAGGGGAAGTCACGACTTGGAGCGGTAAGTGTCATAGATTTGATTCTTGACAATTTCCAAATTAGCATGATAATCGAATTAAATTTTGTTACTGATAATTTGTCTAATTGCTATTTCTCTATATTACTCTTGAAATATTTTTATTGTATTAAAAAACAGATTGTGCACAAAAACAGCAACTGCTTTGTGCTTAACTTCAGTGAAAAATGAAGACAAGATGGAATTCAGCAGAATTGTAGAGGCTATTAAGGTGTGTAAATGATAAAGCATTGAGTTATGATTTATAGCAAAAGGCTGTTGAAGACATTATTTAATGCCTTTCCCATCTTGTCTTTGTATGCAGGCAAATTTCAATGACAAGTATGATGAATATAGGAGACAATGGGGTGGTGGTATAATGGGTAGCAAATCTCAGGCAAAAACAAAGGCTAAAGAGAGGCTCGTGGCCAAGGAGGCATCACAAAGATTGATATAGCGTATTTTCTTGGAAATTTTCATTGTTTTTAACAATTAGCTACAATTTTTGTTTAGTGATTAAAATGTGTGATAGGATGGATATCAGTTAAGGCCTTCATACGGTACACACTTATGGACCACGAAGGAGTGGATTGATGAGTTATTGTTTTGTAAACAACGTTGATGTTGTAGGTGGTTTGGTTTGCCGTGTCATTACATGTCAAACTCTATCACACTTCGTTGATGTTGATTTTACTTACACATGAACATGATGTTATTTTAAATGTGCTAATTGTTCTTATTTTTAATCTCTGCACACTATTTAATGTTATATTAGAGTCTTGGTTATTTTCTTCTTGCAGACCATGATATGGGTTGAACTAATTTGAATCGCACTTTTACAGTAAATTTCCCATTCTAAAAATATTTTCATTCCATGTTGTTCTATATAACTATCAATTCAGTTAAGGCCCTGATACAGTATACTTATGGACCAAGAAGGATTGGATTGATGAAATATTGTTTTGTTAATAAAGTTGCTGTTGTAGGTCGTCTGCTGTGTCATTACATGTCAAACTCAATCACACTTCCTTTGTTGATGTTAATTATACTGGCATATGAACAGGATGTTATTTTAAATCTGCTTATTGTTCTTAGTTTTTAAATCTCTGCACACCACTCTTAATGTTATATTAGAGTCTTGGTTAATTTTCTCTTGCAGGCCATAATGTAGGTTGTAACTAATTTGAATAGTACTTCTACAGTAAATTTGGCATTTTAAAAATGTTTACATTCCATGTTATATGACTATCAATTCTTGACACCTTCCCTGAGGTAAATCTTATTAGTTGTCCTTGTGCATTAAAGTATTCCTCAGAGGCTTAAAGCTTTGAAAAGAAAAAATATCTGGGAATGTCATCTAGTGGAAGGTATAAAGCAGGGGACATGCATATTAGGTTTGAATATGCACTGATATTTTTGCCTAGTAATAGGATTCGCATGCGTAGCATGAGGTGTTTTGAGAGCATTGTGGGTATGTACAACCAGAGCTCTGTTACTCGATGATGTGCTCATTAGATAAACTTTAATTGCTGCATATGCATAGGTTTGACTCATTTCCTGAATGTTTTTAATGTTTATGTTGTGCCATATTATGAATGTATTAGACAGAAATGCTCTGGTTATAATTGATTAGGGGAAGTATTGCCGTACAAATCATGATGGGGCTAGATATTGACCTTATGATAATTAAGATCTTAAAGAGCACGTGTGTAAGTGAGCTTGAAAGGTGATCATGGTGGTTGCCTTATAGCAAATGAGATAGACATGTTTTTCAGGCTTTATGTTTTTGTCTTGCATAATGTCGAGTTCCATGAATGGCTTATATTTGATGGAACTGAAATTTAGAAAAGAAGATCATGGTGTTTATGGAAAAATATGGCAAGAATGACTAATATTTGAGAGGAGGAATGACAATATATAGTAACACGTTATGTTAAAATTGTGGCTTATGTATGCACCTTGAAAGAATAAAGCTAGCGATGTGCAATGACATTCTAATAATAGTTGAGGTTATGCTAGATACACTCATTCACACAATTGATTTTCTACCATTGCATCAAATTACATGATAACTTTTGGGACTTAGTTGAGTTGTTTTTGAGTTGATCAATATGACCCAAAGTTCAACGGTGGTAGTCATCTCTAATGAGCATGATTTATTACAAGGAGTTATTTTTATGAGAAAGAATTGTCATTGAATTCTTTAATTGTGCTTCTATAGATATTTCCATTTTATATAGGAGTTTACAAGTATCTTGTGAAGTTCTTATGTGAATGTGCACTAAACAAGGCAAATGTTAACCGGTTGGTTTGTGAGTTGTGCACAAAAGCATTGAGCTAGCTTTGTGCCTACAAACATTGAGTTTACTTTGTGCCTATTTATAGGAGAGATATTTGTGCTCTATGTAGAGCCTTAAGTACTTGACATATTGCACCATTATGTAAAGTTGGTCTCTCTTCCAATTTTGTACAACTCTCATGCAAAGTCCTTGTATGCATAATGGCTCTCCTTCTCAACATCCATGTAGAGCCTCCCAAGTTTTGCATGATATTAGCGCCTTTTCAAGTCTGCAAAAGCTAGGGAAGTTTATTGCATAATTGTTTAAATTAGAAGCCATTATCGATATGCACAATTATGAGAATCTTAACCTATCAATGAAGATGGAGCAACATGTACCTTTCCATTGCGATCATGTATTTTTGTAAGTGTCATCCTGGTATTGTTATATTAATATGTATCATACACCTCTACCCATGGGTTGAAGGGTTATCCCATGGTTGCCCTTAGAGCTAAATTAGATAAGTGGAATAATTGCATGATTCTTATATTTGATAATTCTCACACCTATTTGTAATTCTCTCTAGTCTAGATAAATTAGTTAAGAAGCTTTTACCCAATGATTACAAAGAGCTTGCTATTTATTGAGACATTGTATGCTTTTGTACTTGTTCCTTCTCCCTCTAAGATATTATACCCTAATGTTATAAAACTTGATCCCTCTTTATTGAGACATTGTATGTCTGTGAACTTGTTCCCTCTCCCCTTTAGTAAGGCATTATACACCTACATACTAATTACTTGTTTTTAACTATTGAGTAGAAGTCGAATTTCCTATTGATAAGTACTCAACAACATCATTCATGTTTGGTTCATTCTATTCACTAACATGCACACACTCTTACAATCCTTGTAGCTCCAACTAGCATAGGTCTATTTTGTGTGCATGGTCCTAAGCTTAATGGTGTCGATTATTGATATCATAATTCTACTCATTTTCTATACATGTAAATACACAAGCGTAACAAGAGAGGATATAAAGCTAATTAGTTTTCACTTGTTCGGAAGAATGTTGTTCCAAGAGTAAGGTGGTTGACACCTAGTAACAACTTGAGGTAGGTCTAGATGTTTAGAAGCTCACTAAGGATGCTTTGGAAGCACAAGTGTAATTGATACGATAAACTAATTTCAAGAGGCCTCAACTTTCGATTCGGGAAGTGAATTGAGTTTGTTTTTTTGAAATGAAGATATCGGGAAGCTATCATTTGAGGATTGAAATATGTATTTAAATATATATTTTTGATAATTTTAGGATTTTAAAAATACAATTTTTTTTTGTTTGAAATCCTCTTCCTCTACCTCGTATTTTTTTTGGATATTTTTGGATTTTAAAAATACAATTATTGTCAAGTTAAAAGTAATATTCAATTTTTTTTTATTAGTCGGTAGTCACTTGTAAAAGTCATCCATTGTCAAAAGTATCGTTATAGTTAGTCAAATTGTATTAAATTTGAACAAGAGATCCCTATAGGGTTAGTATAAACATAACATACACTACATTATGGGTCTCACACAAGCATAGGGGAAAGGGTTGTATTCTTTCTATTCCATCCACCATTTGCATTTTTACATCTAGTTATTGCCCCCTACTTTGCGTCATTGGTGCTAGGGCATCCTAGGCACAAATTACACACACACACACACAGAACTACATGGGGTTCTGGAATGTAGTGCAAGTGCTTAGTCGTAAGTCCACCATTGTGGGAAGCTAAGGTCAATTGACCTATTCATATGCATTTTTATTTCTTAGGAATTGATGCTTTGAATAGGGTTTTGTAGGTGGATCTTCACATTGCATTTACAAGTGACACAGTGACAGTATTGCGACACTCTGTGTGACAATAAAGATGAAAGGTATTACAGAGACCTTCATGACATTGCTTTGCAGGACCTAGGTCCCGAGCTTTTTCTACAGTCTACAATGCACCAGATCATAGATCAGGGCACCCCGGTCCAAGTATCCTCCAGCAGTGCCTCGGTCTAGTCAGATACTCAGCTTTTGCCCTTCTCGAGGCCACCCAGTCATAACTTGCCCAGTCTGCACAACAAATTCTACTCAGTTCAGTCACATACAAGTGAGGTAAGTCAAATTGAGGTTAGTACCATATCCCTCTTATTTCCATTATTTCAATACATTCAAATAATAAAATAAAATATTTAGATCCAACATTTTAGTATAGCATTTTGTTTCTATTTAGATTAACTCATAAAATAAGAAAAAAAATTTCTATTTTTAGTTAATCATTTTGGTGAACCCTACTTTTAGAATACTTTGCCTTTGGATCCTTTTTAATACCTTAGTGGTTAAGCATAGTTCTTCTTTTTTCCCATCATGTCTCATTTTAGTGTCAATCCTATCTATGATGAGGCCGCCATAGCTAAACTCAAAGCTTTATATAGTACCCCCATGACTCTACCCGATGATACTCAACAAGCCCTCTTGGAAGGCCAACAACATGTGCCGACTAGTCTTTCGATTCTCCTATAGGTATTTGCCTTGTTGATGATCCTATTGCATTCACTCATTGTACACCATGCCATCCGGTTGCATGTGGTCCTTTTGATATGCCACCTGATGCTTTAGATGACTCTATCATTGATTACTTATTAGGCATTGATCCACAATCAGGTGTACCTCATGCCTCCTCCCCCTCTACTCCACCTACTACTATAGCTACTCCTATGTCTTCTACTACTTCGATAGTCCTCCTCCCACATCTCATTCTAGCTTGCATTCTCCTTCATATTACATTGATGATCCTATTGATCCTCTTGATGGCAACAACATTATTTCTGGAACCCCATCTTCTACTAATGATCATCATGGGTCTCCTTCTTTTCTATACTGCTGAGTGTGATCTCTCCTACTCCATTGTTGTCTCTCCGAGGTGCATCTACTATTGTGCATGAGTCACCACCAACTATTTGCTTCTTCTCCTTCTATCCCCACATCCTCTACAACTCCTACTGCATCTTCACCTATAGAGGTTTCCTCCTTGATCACTGCACCTATTAGGGATTGTGTTGATACTAGCCATACTATAGCTCCTACATCATCATCTACCTATAGCTCCTTTAGCATATGACTCATGAGCCTTTATATCACCTCTGATATCCCTTGATATCCCTATGATCACTCATAATGGAAAACTTCAACCACTTAATACATTATTTCCATCTCCTACCATCCCCTCATAGGATATTCTATCTCTCATGCATGTTGTAGGACAACTCCAATCTCAAGTTCATACTCTTACTTTAGAAAGTAAAGCCTATTATGCCTCTATTGACAACAATTCTTTACATGGAAATCTTGTTCCTAAAAAGATTCATAATTCCACCTTCCCTAAAGACTTTACCATGCCTACTTTCACATGTTTTGATGGTATTGGTGATCCTCATGCTCATATCCTACACTACCATACACTTATGGCTGATTACTCTAATGATCGATTGTTGCTTAAGGCCTTTTTCACTATAGTCTTACTGATGAGGCACTATAGTGGTACACCCATTTACCCTTTGGGTCCATTAGCACTTTTTATGACATGGAGGATGCTTTCCTCCATCGTTTCATTCTCAATAATGGCCCTAGAGTTACTTATGACCACATACCTACTTTACATCAAGGCTCCTCTGAACCTATCCAAGACTATATCTTACGGTTTAATGCTGTATACACCAACTCATCTTCCAACCTAGTGACTTAGAAAAGCAATTCATTTTTTTTGTGGTCTCATTCCTCCACTTAAGAAAAGGTTACAATATGATACTTGTGAGTCATTCATTCTCTTGTTATAAAGTTATTGATCTAGAAAAATATCTTTTGTCCTCACATATCGTTGAACCCACACATGTTTCTCCGACAGTTCCATCCTCTAGTCTTCCACTCCCACCTCTAGTTGAGCATCCAAAGCAATCTCCACCTTTCCTAAAGTGCATTCCAAACAAGCTCAACCCGCTCCTTCACCACCAACCCATCCTTCTCGGTTCCACAACAAGTTCCTACTTCCACCACTCCACCTCCATCATGAGAGCCTTTGTATTTCTCCCTCACGCTCGACCACATGATGATGTGTTTGCACATATTACTCAATGAGTGATTAATTTGGTTACCCTCTAACCAACATCATCCCCCCACACCATTTACAACATCAATGTGACCAACATTATTGTAATTATCATCGCATCATGGCCATCGGGACAATGATTGTCTTGCCCTACGTGAGAGGATACAACAACTAGTGGATTTTGACATCATCTCCTTTGCCTCTCGTGAGTGGTCATTATCTCCTTCACCACATCGTCAGCATAGGCATACCCCACTTGAGTCTTCTCCATCAGGTGCTCAGTTCATTCATCATGCTCCACCATCACACATGCTCATTCTCCACCTCATCCATCATTTCCACCATCACATTCATTGCATCCACTACATCCACACTATCCACCACTTCATGCTTACTGCATCCCATGGTTTTCCGCCAGTCTCTGCATATCCCTGTGGTTACTACACATGACATTCCATTTGGTTCATACACTCATGTTGCATCCATTCCACATGTTTCCACCACCACCCATCATCTTGGTCTTTGGTAGGTGATTATTATCACCTTACCCCCGATGACACACTTGTGTTCTTATGGTTCTTACATGACTGTTGAGGGATTAGTTCTAAGAACCTTTCATCACGTGCACTTCATCATTTCATCTAGCACACTCAATCATTTCCCGATGATGACACACTCTTGCTTATGTGGCTCATACTTGACTGTTGAGGGTCTTCATTACATGAGCCTATTCATTCACACGTTGGGGGCATTCATTAACTCTACCCCCCTCTTATTTTCATCACCCTATCCTACTACGACTACATTACATTCTCACACAATCATTACGGTACATTCATTTCACTATCATACATTTTTCTATTTTCACATCTATTCTACTATAATCATTACATTACCTACGCACTACATATTTCATTCATTCAACATTTCATCAATCACATTACATTAGTTATATATATCATCATCATTCACCATACACATTTTATCTACCACTACTAACATCATCATACATGAATTTATATTCATCACACACAAACAATACACATGCTAGGACAATAACCATAGAATCATACAACATCCATTACATCGCAATGGCAAAACATTCCAACATAGATTTAACATATATCAAAAATAGGTGTCCATACATATATCATTAATACAATCATCATCCCAAAACATTTCTCACAACTGGGGGGCAAGGCCCCCACATCATATACAATAATCCCAATCAGACCTCATCATCTATCACTCTTGTGTACTACGAGAGCCCTAGAACTGGATGCCTCTCCACCAATGCATGACACCACATTTTGTGGCCTCAAAATTTCTCCACCCCTAGCATAGCGTAGCATAGTAATCTTTGTACTCTACTGCTCCAAAAATGATGCTACAAGTCCACATACCGTGTGAACATGTCTGGGCCAAGGGACCACCACCTACCACCTCTCGGTGCACGTCGAGTCTCCTCACGTGCCTCATCCCTCTCACTTAGAAACATTGTACATGTTGCCATTGTTATGGCCACTGGCTCAAAAAGATGGGCATGCTCACTGTAATGTCATCAACACGCTCTAGCATCCCTCCACCTAGCACATCATTTGACACATTCCATGTCAATGTATGGATCGATGTGTCTACTATCAATGACCAATATGCATCCCCTACAAACATAACATAAAACCACACGTTAGCTAAACACATACAAAACAACTTAGACAATTCATTAAACACAATGTAGGCATACACAAATACTTATGCTCTCTGCCATGACCCCATGCTGGGGTTGGGGACACCTCCCTCTCCTCCTCCTCCATGTGGAAACTCCATAGACCCATGAATATTGGGTATAGTAATACCCACCGATGCACTACCCACCATGCTCGATACTCCTAGTACACCCCATGTCGTCATCTCCATCACACAACCGCTATCGCATTTGGGTTTGTCTCATCTAGCCCTGGTGGGTAACTAACTCTTATTGTGGGCCCCTGGCCTAACACCAGCCCTCCTAGGGGCTCGATAGCTCTCAACCATATATATGGCTCTGGGGGCACATCTTGAGCCATACCAAACTGTCGTGACACCCTCTCCACCTGAAAAATCTCGCCACACCTGGAAAGTGGTCCTCTAGCCACATAGTCCTCTGAATGCATCACAACTCTTTGTAGCATCCTCGGGCCATCCCCCATAATCATGATATGGCCTCCATATAACCGACTCGGGCCCCATCCTATCTATAAGTGCCCTGAAGGTATGGTATCCATCTTCCTACTGTGAATATCCACCCAATGTCGAGCATATATCTCAGGCCATGAGCCCACTCTCCTCGTGGCCCTGTAACTGGTCTCAATACAACTATGTGCTCATATGCCCACACATGCATCAGTGTGGTGGCTCTATACCTCCACCATGCTCATCCTACGTAAATCGATACAAGTCTCTATATAAATGGGCCAACACACACCGTGCCCATGAATCTCATCCCCTCCTCCTCTATCCATTGACATATGTCATGCATCTTATACAAGATGCCAACCCCTCCTCCCTCCATGACTATACATGAAGCAATCACCACTATGATAAATTTCACAAAGTGTGGAACCCTAGACTATAATATCACATCCAAACTGATATGGGCCTCGGTAGGTACTTGAGCCCCTATAAAATATCACCTCACCGAGTGCATCTTCCACTCCATATCCACTACTACCATCACTGTACCCTCTCCCCAACAACTGAAAATCACAATATGTGATATACATCCTCCAATGTCATATCATCTCCCTTGTAGGCAACCAAAATGTGCATGTGTTTGCACACCATCTCTCGCACAATGTAGTCAACATGGGCATATTATGGGGCACATCCCCCATCCATGCTATATGCCATAGGCCGACATGGTCCATCACATCCCACTCATCATCCGAAAACCCTAGTCAAGTAATGTACTCAAGTGATGGCCACCACGAAACTCCCTCGAGTGGATATCCTCTACACACAACACCAAACAACAACAAACACAATGTTAGAACACCTTACACAACCAAACACACTTATTCAACATACTAGAAACATTTTTTACCATTATCCACTAAATACACAAATTTTGGACTAGGGCACCTCAGATGAAGACTTGGGGTGCCCAGAGCAAGGACACTAGC
Organism: Taxus wallichiana var. yunnanensis; assembly: GCA_018340775.1. Lineage (NCBI taxonomy): Eukaryota > Viridiplantae > Streptophyta > Pinopsida > Cupressales > Taxaceae > Taxus > Taxus wallichiana. The sequence goes on along the minus strand of CM031239.1, from coordinate 338,076,289 downwards.
ACCCAGTTTTGGGTGCTCCTAGTCCCAGGGGTCACTAGCGCCCTCACCGCTCTTGTCTAGGTCCCAAAATGAGAAAATAAAAAACCTCAAATTTTCAAAAATTCAACTAAAATGCCTATTACACCCTACATTTTTGTGAAAATAATGCACTTACCAACTCCGCATCATCATGCGATGCTACAACGGTTGCCACTCTCTCAAAACTAGGACGTAATGCTCTCGCTTGAGGCATCTTCACTCACTTACACACTCTCACACTCATGCAAAAGACAAATGAAGTGACAAATTACTTTTTCACTTCACCATTTATAGTTACTTTTCATCATTACCTTTACTATGGTCCTTATTTTCGTGCTTATTACCACAACTAATACACTACACCATTTCGCTCATATCTTGAGCGTTTTTTACTCGATTTACACCCATTTGTGGAATTATTTTTAGAATTCCACCTACCACCATATTGTACACATTTTACATGCATTATATCTCTTCACCATTATCTCTATTCAATACATATGCATTTTCACCTCTTTCTCATTACTTTTGGCTTAGCAGAGTTCATTCTTTTCATTCACTCCCCTTTCACCGAAAGGGGGCATATTATTGGGGGTCCCCCTATAATCCCCCTCACATCACCATGCATTCAAACATTGTGAATCAACACTTACCAATACATAGCATGATATTTCACCATCGATTCCCCCTAATGACCTAATATGGGGGCAAAAAATGTTTAAAATCTTCCTAAACATGATCACACATTACTTTCTATCGATTCCCCTAATGACCTAACTTGGGGGAAAAAAGTGATTAAAAATATTTTTCACATGACATTTCATCAATTTCTATCGACTTCCCCCTAATGACCTAACCTGGGGGAAATTAGTGCAAAATATCTCCATGAGTAACCAATCAAAATAATTAATCAACCAATCAAAATCAATGTTCAAATAAAAATCATATCATTCAAATCTACAAGCGGTCTCCCAGATGACCTAACTTGGGAGTTACATTCACCACTTCTTTCCTAGATGACATAACTTGGGAATTTATTCTATATTTACGCTTGCTTCTAGATGACCTAACTTGGAAGCCATCATATATATTTGTGCTCACTTCTAGATGACCTAACTTGGAAGCCACCTCTTTCATTTTGTTTTCTTCAGATGACCTAACTTGGAAGCCACTCTTTTCATTTTCTTTGATGACCTAACTTGGAAGCCACCTCTTTCATTACCTTGTTTCTTCTAGATGACCTAACTTGGAAGCTACCTCTTTCATATGTTCACTTCTAGATGACCCAACTTGGAAGATTTCACATTGTGGTGACACTGTGGAGTGGGGAAAGAGTGCCTTTCCTCTATCACTCCTATATGGGTCAACTATTTAATCAAAATCGTTTGGATCCAAAAATCACAAAATTTGATCTGAGTCCATCTGCAATGGCTAGATCTTGAGGATGTAGTTAAAGATTGGAGAATAACACACTTTTCTCCCTACACTCTTCCTCTGGTGGTAGGATGCCCAAATCCTTTGATTATTCATTCATATACAAGCGTTTGGGTTGGGAACTGATCACTCCCTACCCACCTATTCATCATTAAACCGTGTTCAAAATCATCATACATCCTAATCATCACTTTCATTTAGCACACTTCATCATGACATTTACACTTTTTCATTACATTACATGGATCAACTCATTGATCCATGGTTTGACACACTTTTATAGTTCTATCGGCATGCTTCTACTACACATCTACGTGTTCTTCTACAACATGGGATTTCTCTCGACTTTTCTCAAGTACGCATCTCTATCTACTTTATGTTACCTGAGATTTCCACTCACCAACATAAAGTGGGGGAAAATGTAGTCACAAAATCATGCACTTACTATTACATTTATATCACTGGGTATGTTATTTTATATATGGATCTTGTGTAATAAAAGTATTCACTAGTGACCCATCTCTTGGTCTTGTTGTTAGTTGGTCAGTCATCATTGTTATTTTCTGGTTAGTTGTCACTTGTCTATATAATTTTGGGCATCTTTTAGGGAGTCTCAGGTGTTGTAATTTTCTCATTGTCATCTCAGTTCTATATTGGGGTGCCTAGGGTTACATTGGGTGCCCCAGGGTGCCCTAGTCCGTGATTTTAGGTGCCCTTGTTTTTGTAATTTGTGGTCCTAATTTATTTGTTTGAGGTTGGTCTTTGTTGTTACCCCGTGCATTCCCCTAGGTTGTAGTCGGCATTTTTGGGTCACTAGTGTGAAATTTGAACAAGAGATCCCTATATAAACATAACATACTCACTACATTATGGGCGGACATCTTACTATCAAGGGAAACTATCTACTAAGGCAAGGGACTACATTTGGGCATCTTCTACATCTGCATCACACAAGCATAGGGGGAAAGGGTTGTATTCTTTCTATTCCATCCACCATTTGCATTTTTACATCTAGTTATTGCCCCCCTACTTTATGCATCATTGGCGCTAGGGCATCCTAGGCACAAAACACACACACACACACACACAAAACTACATGGGGTCTGGAATGTAGTGCAACACTTAGTCATAAGTCCACCATTGTGGTAGCTAAGGTCAATTTGACCTATTCATATGCATTTTTATTTCTTAGGAATTGATGCTTTGAATAGGGTTTTGTAGGTGGATCTTCACATTGCATTTTACATGACAAGTGATAATATTGTGACACCCATGTGTGAAAAGAAAAAGGTATTATAGAGATTGTGACACTTTCCTAGACCTAGGTCTGAGCTTTTCTGTAGTCTACAGTGCCCAGATCACAGACCAGGGCACCCCAGGGTGCTCCAAGTATCCTCCCAAGTGCCTCATTCTAGTCAAGATACTCAGCTTCGCCCTTCCGAGGCCACCCAGTCACAACTTTGCCCAAGTCACACACAACAACCTATCTACTTAGTCCAACATACAATGAGGTAAGTCAAATTAAGGTTAGTACCATATCCCTCTTATTTCTATTATTTCAATACATTCAAATAATAAAAAGTAAAATATTTAGATCTAACATTTTAATATAGCATTTTGTTTCTATTTAGATTAACTCATTATGTGGTGGCATACGATTCTATTTTTGATGTTCCTTGCCCCATGTTCTCACTAAGGGGGGAATGTTAGGAAATGAATTATTTATTGTGAATATTAGATGGTAATATATTTGTGTGTGTGTGTGTGTGTGTGTGTGTGTGTGTGTGTGTGTGTGTGTGTGTGTGTGTGTGTGTGTGTGTTACACAAGTAACAAACATATTAGATTAACGTAATATTGTTATAAACAATATTACATAAATAGGATTATGAAGAGATTCAAGGAGTTAGCTCAAACAATATACTCCTTAAATATAGGAGCTATAATTCCTATATATATGTATGGTACCAGATGAATGTAAATGCGGGATTTGAATAGTATTTTCTATTGCAAGACCTGTACCAAATTTCAAAGATGTAGGATATGATAAGTGGATAAAGACCATGCACAATATATAGTTTTATACATGATATTATCGAGTTCTAGAAGGACCGCACACACACACACGTGAGTATGTCTTTTTTATTGGGATTACCAAACACAACGAAGTAATGATTCAATTTTTGTCGATATAGATAGAATTTAAGAAATGGTTCACTTCATTGCATGCAAGAAAACTAATGATGCCAAGAGATTAGCAAATATATTTTTCAAGGAAATTATTAGGTTGCATGGTGTCCCAAAAATCATTACTCCTAATAGGTACAAAATTTATGAGTCATTTTGGAGGACTTTAAGAAGTTGGGGACTAAACTACAATTTAGTAGTGTATACCATCTAAAAACAAATGGACACACAAAAGCATTAAATATGGGTTTGGGAAATCTATTGAGATGCATTGGTGGAGAGAAACCTAAGCTATGGGACTTTGCGTTACTGCGAGCTAAGTTTGTGTATAACAATTCAATGGACATGTCAATAAGAAAATCATCATTCCAAATTTTTTATGTTAGACAACCTAAGGGTTAGTAGACTTGGTAAAATTACTAATTACAAATCGAATTAGTGATGATATCGAGGATTTTGCAAAACACATCCTATAGGTACAAGATGAAACAAAGAAGCTACATAAGAGTAATGACAAGTATAAAGTAACATAAGATATAACAAGAAAACATAAAATGTTTGAGGAACATGACTTAGTGATGGTATATTTTAGGAAAAATAGATTTCCATTAGGAGCTTATAATAATTTGAAGTACATGAAGATTTTTTTGTGCAATATTTGAAGAAGATAAACGACAATGCTTATGAGGCAAATTTTCCACAAATTTTGATATTTCTTTTGTGTTCAATGTTTTAGATTCATATGCGATTCATGGAAAGGAAAGTGGAGGGGAAGGAGAAGAAGTTGGCTAGAGGCAATAGGTTCCAAGGAAGGAGGAAGAAAATATAACAAATCTTGGACAATAAAATAATGGATACTAGGCGGGGCCATTATAATAAGTATTTGGTACTGATGTGAAGGAATGCAATATGAAGATAACACCTCCATATCAAAATGAGAATTAATTAAGCTTGATAAAGATAAGTGATAGAATTTGAATTAGAGAAACTCATAAGAACCGAGTTCTTTTTAATTATAGGAGAATGATGTGGTATCCTAACTTTCGAAGGCCATAGATTTTCATCCAGGAAGTCAATTTAGTCCTTTTTTGAAAAGAAGATATCAAAATTTTCTATGCCTTTGTTTCTTATACTAGCCATATATCACCATCTCGAATTTGTTTTTGAGTATGAAATCCATAATTTGATGGTTTAAAATTACAGTTTAATATTTTTAGGATTTTAAAAATTCATTATATTTTTATTCGGATGTGAACTTGAGTTGAAATTTGGTTGAGGATTAATTCAAGCAAATCAAAGAAGAATATTGGATAAATCTTTGGACCCATTTGAGCTTGCGTGTAAACATTACTAAAAATATAAAAACTGTTAAAAATAACAAGATCAATTAGTTTTAGTGAGCTTTAGTTAGATTTAGGATTGATTTTCACTTTAATTATATTTCAAGTGGGATTATTTAAGGACTCTTATTTATTGTTTATGAATCAATGAAGTTGAAATTTGCCTCTTTCTTGTCCAATTTTATTTGTATAGTTCATTCTTCTTTGATTTGGAGTAATTCTATATTCATCAACAACAACTACTATCTAGTCCCACAAGTTGATGGTTCAACTTAACTTTGATGAGAGCACCCTTTTCACCTAGGTACCTCACAGACAATTTTAGGATTATAACTCTTTCAAGGTTCAAGTGAACCTCAACATTCCAATGTTCAAAGGCAAGAGTGATGCTTCAATATGGGATAAGTGGCTTTGGTAACTTGAGGCCAACTTATCTTCCAACAATTTTGTTAATGAGGAGATGTTCACCTTCGTAATGTTGAAGATTCCTATTTTAGTGATCCACCGGTCGAAACATTTTGTAAACAACACAATAGAGAGTTCTATCCCATTCAAACTTGGGATGTCAACACTATTGATGCAGATTTGGTGGTCTATCTTCCAGAGGCCATAACTTTTGATCTAGGAGTCAAAACAACTCTGTTCTTTTTTGTGAAAGACCTTGAAAATTTATATGCTATGCTAAGCTATGCTAGCCACTTTACAACCTTTATCAATAATTTTAAGAGGCCGAAATAATCCTTTCGAGAGCCTAAAATTATGGTTCAAAGTTTTTTTCTTCATTTTTAAAAAATTCAAAATATTGTATATTTGTAACCATGAGTCAAATTGAGTTGAAACTCAAGAAATAAGTTAGTTTAGGCACGTGGTTAATGTGTGTAAATTTTTAGGATCTAGAAAGCTAAATTTAAAACTTACTAAAAATAGCTATTGCTAAAAATAGTAAGTTTTACTAAAGATAACAAGTCTAGTCAAGTTTGGTTTAGAAGTCAAGTTTAATTAGGAGTCTTTTGGAATTCAAATAAGAGGGCATATAATGTAATTGGAAGATCAGAGAATAAGGAGGATTATTAGATTTTATTGAAGAATTTTTTGTCTTGCCTAACGTATTTTTTTTTTATTGTTGTTTGTTTGACCTCATCATTTAGTATCAGAGCATAGGTTCAGGATATGATGGAAAGAGGTTGAGGAGGTTATGCACATATGCATAAAAATATACAAAAATTGTAGAGGAAAGTAGAGGAGTTGTCAAAAATTATTATGTGTCCAAGGAGAAGGTTTGACATAAATGATCCAAAAGAAAATTTGGATCATGAAGAAGAAACACATAATGAAGAAGGAGAACAACCAAAATCCATTGAAGAAAGGTTGATTAAAGCACTTGAAGGGAGGAATGATGGAATTAAGGTAGATGTTTCTAACTATGGTGGGAGTTTAAAACCATAGGAATTGATAGACTGGTTAAATAACATGAAGAATTTCTTTGAATGGAAGCCTATGACAAAAGAGAGAAGGTAAAATTTACATGCACAAAGTTGAAGGGCCATGCAATGATATGGTGGGATCACTTGCAGAAGGAGAGATAATGAAAAGAAAAAGTTAAGATCAAGAATCAAAGCATGATGGAGAAGAACTACAAGTGAAGAATTTTTGATGGACTATGCTCAAACCTTATGTTAGGGAATAAGAGATAAAATATGCGGAATAATCCCTTACAGAATCGCAACAGTAGAAACTAATATGCAGAAAATATTACAGATCTCAAATAAAAGTGCAGAATAAATAACACAACATAGAGAGACAAGATTTAATGTGGTTCACCCAATTTGGGCTACGTCCACCAAGAATCACTTGCTCAGATTTTATTACAAGCCTCCACTCTCTCAATACAATACCCAGATCCGTTTGGAGCTATGCTCAACAAACTCTATAGAATTCACACCCAAATTCAAAGCACATCTGCAATACATTTTCTTGTATATCTATCATATGCATAAGACCATATAAATAGACAATTTCTTAAGTAGTTTGATACAAAACCGTGGGTATCAAAACCATGGGCAAAAACCGTGGGTATCAAAACAATGGGCAAAAAACCATGGGTATCAAAACAATGGGAAAAAAACCGTGGGTATCAAAACAATGGGTAAAAAAAAACCGTGGGTATCAAAACAGAAAAACCATGGGCCCAAAAATAGCCCATAATGGTTACCCATTACCCATGGGTTAATAAACCACCCATGAAAATTTGCTTGGGGCTTCGCCCGAGCCCCCATCAATCGGGGCTTCACCCCCGAACCCCCTTGACCCACTCACCGGCGAGCGGGACCGCCGTAAAAATACCCGAGTGTAACACATAGAAGGTGTACCACACTCTAACATGAAAACAGGCTCCACAAACATAACAATCTCCCACTTGGAGATTGATTTCCACTGAGCAAGCTTCTCAACCCTTCACTATCATACGCGAAGGCCAACCAAAGCTAAACATAGCTTTAGTTTATCCCTTGTGACCACCTTGGTCATCATGTCTGCAGGATTCTGACTAGTATGAATCTTCTCCAACTTCAACTTATCTTCTTCCAAAGTTGTCCTGATGAAGTGATATCTCAACTATATATGCTTCATCCTGGAGTGGAAAGTAGAGTTCTTAGCTAGGTGTATAACACTCTGACTATCACTATGCAGCTTACATTCCTTCTGCTTATTCCCAACTCCTCAAGCAATTGTTGTAACCAAATCATCTCTTTGCTTGCCTCTGTGGCAGCAACATACTCAGCCTCCGTGGTTGATAAAGCCACCAGCTTCTGTAGTCGTGAAATCTAGCTCACTGTTGTCCCACCTATAGTGTAAATATAACCTGTCGTGCTCCTCCTGCTGTCAACATCTCCAGCCATGTCTGAATCTACATAACCACGTAAAGTGGTGTCTGATCCACTGTAGCACAAAACTGTCCCCATGGTCCCTCTCAAATACCGAAGGATCCACTTTCTTGCTTGCGATGCTCTTTACCTAGATCACTCATAAATCTACTCATGCTCCCACTTTGCATGGGCAATATCAGGCCTAGTGCACACCATAAGCATACATAAAACTACCAACCGTTGATGAGTAAGGTACCTTGGACATCTGGTTTCTTTCTGCTCTGTCTTGGGACACTTTGCTCCTTTGATAACTTAAAATGGCCGCAAAGGAGTCCCAACCGGTTTAGCATCTGCATGTTAAACCTATCAATACCTTCTTAATGTACTCTTCTGAGATAAAGTCAGCTTCCGTTCCTTCCTATCCGAGTTATCCTCATACCAAGGATTTGTTTGGCTACCCCCAAATCCTTCATATCAAAGGATTCACTTAGTTATTTCTTGAGTACTTTTATTTCTGCATGTTTTTACCTGCAACCAACATGTCATCAACATACAAACACAGGATAATATAACTTCCATCCTCAAATTTCTTTGTATACACGCAATGGTTAGAATGACATCTAATATAACCTTGCTCCATCATGAAGCTATCAAACTTCTTATACCATTGACGTGGAGCTTGTTTCAGGCCATATAATTTCTTCTTTAGTTTGCACACCATATCCTCTTTACCTTTGAGTTCATATCCTTCTAGTTGCTGCATATATAGCTCCTCCTCCAAATCACCATGGAGAAATGCAGTCTTTACATCTAACTGTTCTAAGTGCAAGTCTTCTGCTGCCACTATTCCAAGAACAATTCTGATAGAAGTCATTTTTACTATAGGAGAAAAAATCTCATCAAAATCTATACCTTGTTTCTGTGCAAACCCCTTGACCACCAACCGGGCCTTATATCTTTTCTTTCCTCCTTCTTCATCTTTAACTCTATACACCCACTTGTTCTGCAATGCTCTTTTGCCTTCCGGTAGCTTCACCAAATCCCAAGTCTGGTTCTCCATGAGAGACTTATGCTCCTCATCCATGGCTTGCTCCCACTTCTTACTGGCATCTACCTGCATTGCTTCATCAAAGCTCTCTGGCTCTCCACTATCAGTGAGTAATAAATAATAAAGAGAAGGAGAAAAATGTTCAGGTTCTTTTCTTACCCTAGAAGACCTCCTCACTGTAGGAGTTTGGGGTTCCTGTTGAGTAGGTTCTTGAACTAATTCATGGGTCACTTTCCCATCCGGAAGATCCTCTACCACTACATATTCTTTCTTGGATTCTTCCTATTTTCCTCAATTTATTGCTTATACATGACTTTCTCATTAAAGACCACATCCCTAGACCGAATGATTTTCTTGTCTTTAATACTCCAACATTTAAATCCAAAGTCATCACCACCATAACCAATAAAAGTGCATTTTTCTGATTTAGCCTCTAGCTTGGTCCTATCATCCTTGTCAATATGAACAAACACCTCACATCTAAAGACTCTAAGAAATGAGTAATCGACTTTCTTACCATACCAAGCCTCCTCAGGTATGCCTCCATCCAAGGCACTTGAGGGTCCTCTGTTTATCAAGTAGTACATTTGTGCTCACATGCACGCCCAAAAATAAAGCGAGTCCTGCATGTATCCTCATGCTCTAGCACGTTCCATTATTGTTTGTTCATCCTTTACGACACCCCATTCCTATTCTGCGGGGTTCTGGAACCATCTTTTGCCTACTGGATTCCATTCTTAGAACAATAATCATCAAATTCATTATTCTGATACTCCCCTCCATTATCGACTGAGACATTTTAACTTAAGGCCTATTTCATTCTCTACCAAGGCTTTCCATTTAACAAAAGTATCAAATACATCAGATTTGTTTCTAATACAATAAACCCAAACTTTCCTTGTTGCATCATCAATAAAAGTAACATAATAACTTGAACCCCAAGAGATGATACCAGAGCCGGCCCCACACATCAGAATGTACTAGCTCTAACTTACTCTCTTTCTTTGTAGGTCCAACCTTGAGAAACCTTACTCACTTCTATTTCCCATATATGCAGTTCTCACAGAAATCCAAACCTATTTCTGTATATCCAGGAAAATTCTTCTTTATGATGTCCATGCCCTTATGGCTCATATGACCGAGCCTATAGTGCCATAATGTTGTGTCTGCATCTGAAGCCACAAGATTACAATCATTAGTACTATTAGTGGTTAAATAAAGGTTCCCACCTTCTTACCTCTTGCCACCACAAGAGCACCCTTGGTGACCTTCCAAGAGTCAACTATAAATATCATAAGTACAACCATCACTTCCCAATTGCCTCGCCGATATCAAATTTCTCCTTAATGTAGGCACATGTCTGACATCCTTCAATAGCCATGTATTCCCATTACGCATCTTAACTGAACAGAACCTTTTCCAACTATACTCTGAGGCTCATCATCACCAAGAAAAACATGCCCAAAATCCCTTGAACATAATCAACAAAATAATGCCTATGTGGAGTAGCATGAAAAGAAGTCCCCTGAATCTAAAACCCAAGATTCATTAATATTATGCAAAGAAAGAATCAAAGCATCCTAGCATACATTACCCGATGCCACATTTGCCTCCTTGTTTTCTTCCTGTTGTTTCTTCTTATCTCGAAGCTCCCAACAGTCCTTCTTTGCATGCCCAAACTTTCCACAGTGCCAACATACTATCTTGCTTTTGGATTTTGACCTTGCCGATCCTTTGATTTTCCACGGTTTCCTCTATTCTTCTATCTCCCTCTAGTTTCCACTGTCAAAGCATTCCCTGAAGTAGAAGATTCACCAGAGCTTTTTCTTCACATTTCCTCACTTAGAATCACCCCTGCAACATCCTCAAACTTAAACTTGAGTTAGTTGGAACCGAGTTGCTTACCGCCATTCTAGGCTATTCCAACTTTCGGGTAAAGAGCACTGAGAATTAATAAAGCCCTAACTTCTTCATCAAATTCTATTGTAATGAAGCTAGCATATTCACAACCATATTGAAATCATTTAAATGATCTAACTCTTGAACCATTCTCAGACATCTTCATATTAAACAAATTTTTCATTAAAAATATCTTATTAGGCAGAGGGTTTTTCATACAACTTTCCTAATGCATCCATCAGTTCTTTTGTAGTCTTTTCCTTTGAAACATTAAATAATACCGAAGATGCAAGACACAGCTGGATCGTTCCAAGTGCCTTCCGATCCAACAAATCCCATTCGCATCTGTCATACTCGAGGGTTTGTTCACCTTCTCAGACAGTGGAGTATAAAGATCCTTCTAATAAAGGTAATCTTCCATCTACATCTTCCAAAGACTAAAATTCTACCCGTTGAATTTATCAACCCTAGATCTTCCACTATCTTCCATAGCTCCCACTCAAGCTAAAAATTTCCCTGCGATTCAATACTTTAGCAAACCAAATCAGGCTCTGATACCAATTGTTAGGGAATAAGAGATAAAATATGTGGAATAATCCCTTACAAAATCACAACAGTAGAAACTAATATGCAGAAAATATTACAGATCTCAAATAAAAGTGTAGAATAAATAACACAACATAGAGAGACAAGATTTAATGTGGTTCACCCAATTTGGGCTACGTCCACTAAGAATCACTTGCTCAAATTTTATTACAAGCCTCCACTCTCTCAATACAATACCCAGATCCGTTTGGAGCTATGCTCAACAAACTCTACAGAATTCACACCCGAATTCAAAGCACATCTGCAATACATTTGCTTGTATATCTATCATATGCATAAGACCATATAAATAGACAATTGCTTAAGTAGTTTGATACAAAACCGTGGGTATCAAAACCATGGGCAAAACCATGGGTATCAAAACAATGGGCAAAAAACCGTGGGTATCAAAACAATGGGTACCGAAAAACCATGGGCCCAAAAACAACCCATAACGGTTACCCATTACCCATGGGTTAATAAACCACCCATGAAAATTAGTTTTTATTAGCCACACTACATTCAAAAGGGTCATGTCATACCATATACATCAAATGACAAAGATCCAAACCCTCTAAACTAGTCTGATCAGAGATCCTAACTATGCTTTCCCCATTATAACCCTTGTTATAGACCCCAACACCCATACATATACTTAATGATATCCTTTACAACCCTCTAAAGCATCAAGAACTCTAAACCCTAGCATCATGAGCTCCAAACCCTTAACATTACCTAAAATTTCTCTGCACCTCATTACCCTCCTTCTTCTCTTAGCACTCTTGTACCCTCTAACGCCTTCACACTACCTTCTCCCTCTCATGTTTCTATCCTAAGCACTCCTTTAAATAGGATCAACATCCACCACCATGAATTCTCTCATGAGCAGATCATGTGTTAAGTGTTAATGTGGTCCTCCATAGGCGAATGCTTATCCTCTTTGCAAAACCTTCCACTAACTATAATGATGCCTTTAAGAATATTCCCTATGTGGAATATCCTTTTCTTAGCCTCCAAGGTTCCAGGATGACACCTTATCCACTTATCACGCCTAGTTGGGTCCTCACGTTTTTCCTCAAGTGACTCCATTAAGGAAAATATGGCTAAGTCCTTTTAACCCTTGTTCTTCCTCGCGCACGTGCCTTGTTTTCACCTAAACCCTTTTAAAATCCTTTTCCTGCATGCTTTTCCTTGAGCGCTATTCTATTTACTAGTCATATGCGTGTGCCTTTTGGTAGTAACCAATATGCTTGCTACCCTATCTCTGTCGGCCAAGACAATTTCCGTATACGACTTCGGCCATCTGCGCGGTGGTCTTTCTTGTGGCAAGGAGCTCGAAGTACCAAGTCATTATCTCCCTAATCTTCAGCTTTTCTTCCTCCTTATGGCATACCATCACCTCTTCTACCGAATCTAATGTGAGTGACTACCTTTCCATGGCGAGGATGTGGGTCAAGTCTTCAAGCAGTTCAAGTTGAGTTGTATTTCTACTCAGGCAGGTCCAGGTCTGGGTGTTTTAGGATAATGTCATCTGAAATGGCCTCTATCTTCTTGTGGACTTCACACACCTTCACCTTTTCATCCCTCAGTTCATGCCTTAACTGTGCACTAATAAATTCCTTCTGTTTTATCTCATTGTCCCTCTCAATGATCTCCTCATTCTTTTTCTCAAGCTCCTCCTCCAAGACACTTATTCTATCTTCATGTCGAAGAGTCTTGCTTCCACCTCCACCGATACTTTGTTGAGCACGTTGTAAAATTTCTCATTTGATATTTGTTGGGAATTTACAAGAGGGTTTATTCCCTTGGCATCTGGTGTCTTCATCAATGCATCACGATTTACCTCGAACTTGGGCTCATCAACATGGGACTCAAAAGCCCAAGATAGCATTTTCCTCATGCGTGGGTATGTACCCTCTTCATAAAAATAAGACCAAGTGAGGAGTTGTTCGGTGGGCACGATACTTTGGAAGCACATGCATAGTACCTTACTTGGATCATTAATATAAGTCATAGCGTGTTCTGCGCCACTACTATGCCCTTTCCACCTATGCATGCTACCGTTGGGAATCTTACTACTAAGCTAAGGTCTTCGCCAATAATCCCATACTCCTTTCCTACACTTGTGCTCTCTTTAGTTTCCTTCAACACTTCTTCGGTGTTTCGCTCTACTTCTTGCTCCACTAACTATTGGATAATACCTACCACCTCCCTCTCTACAGTGTTATCCATCTGCTCCTCGGTTGGGGTCGGGGTCTTCTGATCTTTCATGTTTACTTCCTCACTCCCCATTTTCATGAGAATTTTCCTCGTTCTCATCCCTCTCTTCATGTCCTTCTTCATCAAAATCATGTACATCATACATAAGATGATTCTAAGCCTCACCACGCTCTTCATCATCTTCATCGCCCTTGTCGACCTCCATGCTTTCTATTTCTTCTAAGTCCAACCCTTTTGTCACCCTTTTCTTCTTCCTTACTAGTGACTCTAATACATGGGACTTCTCTTTTTATTCTCTCTTAGGTGACTCTTCTCTTACCAACGAATCTTCCTTATGTGGTGACTATTTTCTAACGGGAACTTCTTCCAGGTGGATGTAAGTACTTGTGTCCACACACGACTCTGTGCCCTTACTATCTATCATGTCATGCGCACGCTACACCATTTTCTCGGGATCCTCATCTCTTTATCTTTTCCTTGGCACAACCTTTTTACTTGTGGTGGGGTCCTCAGAAATGGAGACATCATCTTCAACATAAACACCTTTTTCATACTTAGGCCTTAGGCACAAATACACCATTGCTATTGTCCCCCCTATAATAGGAAATGTTACTAGTTTTAACATGTGCATGTCATGGGAGACATACTTCTCCACATATGCATGCTTCTTGGGGTATATTAAATTCTTGTGCAGTTCACGGTAATCTTGATCTACTACACTTAGATAAAACATGAGTTTCTTCACATCTTTAAATCGATTGACCCCGGCCTGGAAGTACTGCGTTGTGAAGGAGAAAGGAAACTTACACCAAGAACTCTTGGTACCATCTATCAAAGTAAATAAGTCGATACAAAAATGTATGGTATTACGAACTCAACATATCCTTGTACTAATGAAGGAAAATTCTCGGGTATTCTCCATTCAACTCTGAATGCATCGCACATCTCGCTTATACCACTTTTCCAGGTGTGCCTTATGAGTGGTGTTATGGTGTCACAAGTATACTATTCAAACCTCTTGGAGGGGAGGGGTTTTCCTCTAGGTATTCCCAAACAAAATTATCCTTTCCATTGGGCACTCCAATCTTTGAAAAGACAATGGTGAGGAGGACATTACCAAACATGATATTCTCTCCGTCGTGTGTGACATTTATAATCTCCTCTGCAATAAAATATGAGAGGTTATAGATGGTCCCCTCCGAGATCTTGTGGCATACATTCAACCAGGCCTTGTTGATCTATGTCCATCTCTCTTTCCCATTCAGCTTTGTGACCAAACATGTGGCCATCCTCATCACAGGGTTGGTGATTGTAGAAATGTCAAAGTAGCGTGAACCCTTCTTGTAGTCATAAGCTTCAACGGTCTTCTTAATGGATTCTTTGTCTTCCAAATCATCGTCTAATGATTCTCCTTTATAGATAAGGCCGGTGAACTTAGAAATAGCTGGGGGTTATGTGCATCCTCGACCTATGAAATAGAAGTGGTCTTCATGCACGCACGACATCAACCATTGGTATAGTCACTTAGGCTTTGAAATAGGGAAACTCATAGAGTTACAACAACCCAACCTTCTCCATTTTCACCTTCACTTCATCATCATAGATAGGCATTCCATCTGGTGTCCTCTTCTCTGTAGGGTGAACCAACTCTAGTGTCATCTCATTTTCTATGGTGCTTGTTTGATGGTTGTAATCACTTACTGACCATCTTTTTGATATGAGACACCCATTCCTTAGTAAGTAATACACCGTCTCGGGTACCACATTTCCGCGTACCATTCTTCATTGAAATGAGTAAAAAGAACTTTTTTTCCTTTTCCCTTGCCCTTCTTTGGTGAAATGTTTACTACTTTCCTTGGTGCCATTCCTTCGTTGGGTCCTTAAAACTTCTTCCTCTCTCCTGGTCTGGCTCTGCTCAACTTCATGGCTCCACTCCTTTGTGAAAATTCCTTCCAAATCCCATGCCCTAGCTATGTAACCCTAACCTGGAAAACCCTTTTTCCACAAGATGACATAACACCCACGAGATCCTTCCACAAAACCTTCTCCGCTTACACCCATGTACTCCTTTCCACTCTGGTTCGCTAATCAAACTAGCTATGCATGCAAATCTTCACAAATCTTCTCAAACCTTCTTCGCAAGGATGCCCTAGTTTGTGAGAGCTCTTTGATAACTTAAAACATAAGGTAAAGAATAACACACCCTTGATATTCTATTTATAACTTTTTCTTTTCTCCACAATAAATGCCATGCCACCTACCAACGTACTTTTGCAATAAAGGAAACTTTTTCCAACCAACCTTTAGCGCTTTTCCTCTGCGCTCAATCCTAAGTGAAAAAAATTAGAAACCTTCAGGCGTGCAAAAACCCTTATTGACCATAGATCCTTACGCACTCTTACAACATCGAAGGCATTCTTCCTCTGTGTCCTAATCCGGTTCTTGACATCACCTACCTCATGTTGTTCCTGTGCTTTTCATTCTTGTATGTGGTTTCTATAAATCCTTTTAACACCATCCTTCCCTCATGTTCACCTCTTCTACGCGTGATCTTCCAATCCATGTGTTTTTATTTTTCAACCGGGCCATCAACAACCATAGCTTCCAACACTTGTCACATCACTCCACCCCACACAAAAATGGATATGGTCTCTCGCATATATATTTTTGAAATAATAAGTGGTTACTAGTGCACAAATGCGCACAAAAAAAAAACAAACCAACCAAAAAAAATAATGAGAAAGGGAAACACAAAGAAAGGAAACTGCATTAAAGTAAATCCTAGGCTAACTGACAATACTACCTTATTTAAAAACACAAAGAAGACTTATTTATAGTAGGGCTTCAACCTACTCCCATTGAAATGGCCTGAAAACCATGTTCCATCAACACTTGTAATTGGAAAACACATGAATCAAGTATATATGATATAATGTATGGCCCAACCAATGGACTTTGAATTTCCCAGGATGGCACAAAAACTTGGAATCATACAAGAGAACCATCTACCCAACCTCAAACTACTTGTTCTTGATGTGTCTATCATGCCATGCCTTCTACCTGGATTTTTTATTTTTTGACTCTAACGAGCAATAGCCCGCCTCTCATCCAACTGCATCAACTTGTCAATCCTCTCCTCAAGCGCTTGTTTCATTAACTAACCCTCTTGTGCATGTATATATGCAATGATGGTAACATGAATTCAACAGGTAACACAAATTCCGCACCAAACACCAATTGAAAAGGTGTGGCCTTGTTTAGTCTCTTATAAGTAGTCCGATATGACCATAACACAACATAAATTTTTGTCATCCCAATCCTTTCTTCCCACATCACAAATCTTGGTCAACGTGTGATTCAAAATTTTGTTAAACGCCTCAAGCAGTCCCATTAGCTTATGGGTGATAAGGGGTAGTCTTGTGATGGGCCACCATGAATTCTGCCAATAAAATTCTAACTGTCTCATTTAAGAAATGAGTACCCCTATCACTTGTTAAGCTCAACGGGCATCCATACATGCTGATTATATTTTCCCACAAGAACCCTTGTTGTTTCCGTTGTGTAATCCTTCTTAGTAGGTGCCACTTCTACCCACCTTGTAAGGTAATCTATGCATGTAATGATATAGCACAAACCTATCCTTCGCGTGGCTAGAGAAATAGGGCCTACAAAGTCAATTTCCCATTTCTCGAATGACTCTGCATTGAAATCGGTCTTAATGGAATTTCATCTCTTTTCCCTGGTTTACCAAGGTGTTGGTAGTGGTCACAGGCCTTGCAATACTTGATACAATATTTGTAAACCATTTCCCACCAAAATCCTGCTAGAAGGATCTTGCGCATGGTTGCATTCCCCACATAGTGTCCCCCTGCAATTCCACCATGAGCCTCTTCCATGATTGTAGTGCGCTCATGCTCAAGCACGCACGGTGTAAAACCTCATCACGACCTAGCTTGTATAAGTCTCCACTAATTAACATGTAGTGGCACATGTATGGCTAATTGCTTCCTTTCCAAGTCTTCATTCCCTCCGACGCCACACCCATTTTGAGAAATACAACAATATCTTCCAAGTCGAGGGGCACAATTTAAATGAATAGTTGTGCATCTGGAATTATATCCTCAATGCTTGTGCACATCCTCCCCTGAGTCAATCCTTGATAAATGGTTAGGCCCCAAATTACTCTTACCTAGTTTTACAACAACCGTAAACTCAAACTCTTGAAACAATAGGACCCACCTGCATATGCGCCCTTACAAGATGGGCTTATTCACTAAGTACTTTAATGCCATGTGGTCCATGTAAAAGATAAAAGGTGTCACTAAAAAATACTTGCCTAAATTTTTGCAACACGTAGATCATCGATAATGCCTCGCGCTCCGTGGTAGTATAATTTATTTTTTTGGGGTTAGCTTCCTACTAGCAAAGCACAAGGGATGGTCAACAATTCCCTCTCCAAGTTGTGCTAAGATTCTCAATCGCCATCCTGAAGCATCAACATGTACATGGAATGGCTTATCCCAAGAGGGAAAGTGTAATATGGGTGCGGTGATAAGCCTATTCTTCAATGTGTCAAATGCCATCATGTGCCTCTCCCCAATGAAATGTACTTTTGTGCTTTAGCAAACTCCTCCAATGGTGTGATGATCTTGGCATACCCCTTAATAAATTTCGGTAATACCCCATATGCCCAAGGAATCCATGCACATACTGCTCTCGGCTAGTAGGCTCCCCAATCCCACAATAATGACAACTTTGGCAGGATCCACCAACAAGCCTTCTTTACATATGATATGTCCCAACAAGGTGCCAAATGGAGTAGTGAAAACACATTTCTTAATGTTGAGAGATATACTCAACTATCGACATCTCTCAAACATCAGCCTCAGATTGTCACAATGGTCCCTCACCTAATCCATATACTATCAATCATCTAGGTAGACTTGTAGAAATTTATGGATGAAGTCTAAAAATGCTGAACCACAATGCGTGAAAACACAATAGGCACGTTCTTTAGTCCAAAAGGCATGACCGTATAGGAAAAACTTCCCCATTTAGTGGTGAAGGTTGTCTTTTCTTGGTCCTCCTTTATAATTCTAACCTGATGATATCCTGAGAATCCATCTGTGAAAGAATAGATCTCTGTGCCTACTACTCCTTCCAGGATCTCTTCGGTGAAGGGGGTTGGAAAAGGATCAATGACACACACACATTCAAATCCCATGTAATCAATGCAAATCCTTATCCTCCCATCCTTCTTAATGTTGATGACCATCAGACTTATCCACTCTGATTCCTCAACAAGCCTCAATGATGCCTGATGTGATCATCTTGTCAATCTCCTCCTTGATTTGATGCACAGATTAGATTCATTTGATAAGGTCTCTTCCGAATTGGGGCACACCTTCCTTTAACTTGATCTTCATTTCTCCCAAGGAGTGGTGAACTCCTTTAAGCTCATGGTACCCACATGTGGAAAAAATCCTAAAATTCATGCAATAGATCAATAATATTTGAAACCTCCTTTTCGTCCAGTAATCTCAATAGTAGCTTCCTTAGGTTTCACCTCCGAACCAATGTTAACCTTCTTGGTTTTTAGGGTTCATGGTAGGCACACTTGCTCATCAACACTATCCATAACCTCACACGTACCAATAATATGGTTAACATCTAAGTTTTCCACCTCTTCACCATCTATCATGTAGACCAATTTTCCTTTCTCTTTTTCCATGCATGTGTGCTCAAGTTGTACCTCCTCTGATTCTTCCTCATCAAAGCACGCTTCAAGCCAGTTCACCCAACAAATCTAGTACTATGTCCTCCACCATGGCACTATCTCCCATAGTTAGGCACTTAACAACCTGTAACACCTCATTCACCGATGGTTTAGTACTACTACGATACTTGAAAGCTTGAAGGAGATCAACCGTCAACTCCTACTAGTTTTTCTATGTTGATGACCTAACTCTGAGTGAATGTACCATACGCGTGCATAACCTTGTAAGGTGGAGTAAAGATTATGCACCCATAAATATGGAGGAAAGGCTTTTCCATGCCTTCCATCTAGGCCTTCTCACATGCCTGAGATGTGAAATGAGGTGGGTTCCTTCCCATGATAATCTTGTATAGCAAGTAGGTGCATTACTTCAGAGAAACCTAACAGAGAACATGATTCTCACCTCACAGCCACTCTAGAAGGTTATTGCGATGGGTCACCCACCAAATGTGTTACGGTCTCGAGAAAAGTATAGCTAAGCATACTTCTCCTTTCGATCTCACATCTCCACTGGGTCTCCATTTGCTCGTAGGAAAACATCAAGGTTGGCTCCCCAGTGTAACTTGGAAACTATTTTCCTCCCAGGTGCCTGATTGAGTGCATGCCTTTGTTACTCTCATCACAGAGCCTCTTAACTGCCTTTGACTAACTCATATGTCCATGTGTACCCAATTTTCACATGCCACACTAGTTGTATCACTTATAGATTGAGTGTCTTCCCACTGAATAACACCTTCTTTTGTTGGTTGCACAACCTCAGGGTCCCTGATAGTGCACACATAGATTCTATCTAGGTCTTCTTCTCCCAAGGGCTCAATATAGGGTGTTGACTTTCCATCCGTCAAAGGAATGATAACACGTTCCTCCTTGTTCTCAAAACTTATATACCCCTTATTGAAATGTAAGTCAACATTGTTCTTATAGCACTAGGGGGGCACCCAAGTAACATTGGAAAGTTTCCGCCTCAACAAGCACCAAGACTTCAAAGTCTCTAGTGAATTTTCCCCTTGGATAGTGATAACAACATCCTTTAAAACACCAATGGGCATTTCCTTTGTCTTATTATCCATATACAACACATTTGAAGATGATGTAATGGAGGTCTTCCCATTTGATTCCATGCATCAAGGTGAGAACATTAACTTCCATGTGCCCTGTGTCAATCAAGAATATTACTTAGGATCCATCCATCAACAACTACATTCAAGGTAATCTCCTTATCATAGTCAATACTGTGAGGAGGTAGATTAGCATGCAAAACCTACCTCTCGTGCTCTCCTCCAGCACTTGGTACTTTATCTCTCAACCATTCTCCTAATAGAGGGATGATATTCTCTTGGCGCAACATCTTACACACCTCTCTAACATCATCTATATCTGCTTGAGGGACCTCAACACTTTTCTTCTACTCCAACTTCTGGATTTCTCTTTTAGACATTGAATTTCCCTTGAAGACTTTTGATTACTTCCATGGTCTCTTGATAGACTTCCTTATGATGGTAGGGTCTGGATACTTCCCATGTACCACTTCTTCTCTTGTAATGAGAGGTCTTTTCTTTGGAAATCTCCCTTGCATGTGTAACCTTAGCTCATGTGGTCACTAGGATAGGTTCTAATTCTGACTCACGCGCCACCCTTGGCATCCAATATTGATCAACACGCTTTACGCTCACCATCCCAACACCCTTATCCTTCCACTACTTTTGGATCATGTGTTCAAACAATTCGGGCATTCCTCATACTTGTGCTTTTTCCCACACCAAGAGCATTGCAAAAAATTGGGACACTCGCACTTGTAATGTTATGTAGATCCATAGTTATAGCAGGTTCCATAAGGGAATTCACTCCTTCCACCCCCATGATTTCCACATGACCTCTAAATCCTCCTCGAAATCCTCTACCTCGACCTCCTCCATCCATGTGCCCTTCATAATGATGACCATCATCCTTGGAGCTGTTTGCAATGTTGGTCTAGTGCACACCAATATCAATGACATCATGTATTTAGTCAATCAATCTACAATCCTTGGTGTCATGAGTAGTAGAGGTGTAAATTTTGCAATAGCAAGACACATTCTTATGGATCATGCGCTGCAATAGTGGACACCTACTTGCATCATGATCTCCATGGAAAATCTCATAGTCTACCATCATCACGCATGTACCGATCTCTGAGGAAAATTTCCTTCATATGCCCTTCTACCTCACAATCCATACACCATAACCCATTGTGAGTCTCATGAGCTGAGTTCACAGACAATTTCTCTAGTTGCTTTGCCATTATAGAAATTTGGGCTTCTAGGAATGGACTAACTCTGTATCAACACTTCCTACTACCTCAACATGCAAGGAAACCTCTAAGGCCTCGCATGGATCTATGAAAGTATTTTATGAAAGCACCCTCCTGAATGGTGTGATCAGTCCTCGATGAACCATTGAGCATGTTGAAGGGTGAATGTCATAAGATAACTTAGATAGGAGAGTCTTGAAACATGCATCATACTCCCACACACTCTCCACCATTCCTTGTTGAATTTCCTTCAATGCGTTGATGCTTTTTCTATTCAAACTAGGTATGTGGAACTCTGCCAAAAAGGCATTACGCAATGCAATGTAATCCACCACTTTTTGGTGTGGGTCATACTTCTTGTACTAACTATGCATGCATCCTTGCAACGTGGTTACAAAATAACTTTCCTTCCACTCTGGGGTAGTGATTCCCTTCACATGCCATAGTAACTCACACTTGTGTACATGTTTACGTGACATCCTCAATGCCCTTGTAATCAGGTAAGTGGAGTGACATCTCATAAAACACACTGTTGATGGTGTTGTGGACTTTTCGCTAGATCCAGGACCTTGATTCCCTTCGGTGTTGCCTCCACCACCAGACCCACTAGATCCACTAGTGCCAACTCCTCCATCCACTAGATCCTCCTCTCCTATCATAGGTAAGGGCCTAACGCAACTGTGCCCTGTGATCCCACCATCGTGCTAAACTATGCATGCATGTCGACAAGTCTGTGATACCGAACCACTCCCAGATGTGTTTCCTGTGCCACTCCCAGATGTGATACTCAAACCTTGTGATCCCACACCTTGCCCAAATGTTGTGCTAGAAAAATACCCCCAAACACATGAAATGATTGTGTAGCCATAGATGTACCAAATGAAAAATTATACCTCTAGGTGTCACTCACTATTATCAATACCGATACCAATTGGATTATCAAAACTTATCTCAGGAACTAGAAAACTAAGTGTAAGGGTCTGGTCACCATATGGGTTAAGATGCATGCCTACGACTCTCCTCCTTTCTTCATATGATGAGCTCTCTCCGAAGCCTGAGGGGGTTTCTCTTCGCGCTTGCCAAGATGGGGTAGCTCAGACTACTGCTCAGTTCCACGTCCTCCGCGTGAACCTCAAATCCTTCCCACAACGTCTGCCTCCATAAATCCATCACTCCTACAACTTCACATTGTCTTTCCAACTCCCTCTCCCAAGATTCATTATACTTGAGCCGCCTCTCCTCTCTCTCTCTCTCCATTTCACCACAAGGTCCGCCATCCTCTACCATGCTAGCTTCACATGCCCTACGCCTAGTAGGAGTTTAGCCAGCCATGGGAAAGGCTTCCAAACTCAAAGTAATGACCAGGATCTTGATAGCTAGTGGAATAACATGCAAGAATGATCCTCTAGGCTCCCTCAAGAATTCAAACTCAACAATCTCGGGAAAGAATACATAGAAATAGTGTATTCCAAGGTATAACTAGTCAACACTCTACTCCACCAGTGATCAACAACATGGGTCCAGGTCATATCGACATCATGCAACCACTGATATTCCTCCTGGGTCCAAACATGAGGTCTATAGTACCAACTTGACCTTGATGCATATGTTGATAGCCATTCATACAACTCTACTGGGAAACAACAGAAAAAGGTCTCATATAACTCATGATATAGGTGATCCTCTACCCATTTACGTGCATCAAACTCAGGTCCAATGTTAAATCTTTGAGAAAACTCATCCTCCATGTTTTTGAGCCATGCTTTGACACTATCCAAGGTCAAGCACTCCGTCATTACACATTTCTCTCACAATAGCTTCAAAAGAGGTCCGACAATGGAACCAAGATGTAGTCATTGTTTTACCCTCAATACCTCTTTCTAACCCCAAACGCTGACCTATCACCTAACATACACTGGGGTGCTCACCCGAGCATGCGCGGGTGCCGAGCCCCTCCTTTATGTGAGATTTGCAAGAGAGTTCCGCCATTAATGGAGGATTATTTGTAGAAATATAAGTACATGCATCTACTTAAAAGGAAGAAGATATAACTAACAAATCTACACATCAATGCATCACAAAAGGTAAATAAACATTGTATGAAGCACAAGGAACCAGATCTAAGTCATGACAAGCCAAATAACATGAGGGTTTACACCCATAAACAAGATGTATAGAATAGATCCATGTATATTGATTTAAAAGAGTTTCTAGTAGCCACACTACATTCAAAAGGGTCATCTCAGACCATATACATCAAATGACAGAGATCCAACCCCTCCAAACTAATTTGATCAGAGATCCTAACTATGATTTCCCCATTATAACCCTTGTTACAAACCCCAACACCCATACATATGCTTAATGATATCCTTTACAACCCTCTAGCATCAAGAACTCTAAACCCTAGCATCATGAGCTCCAAACCCTTAGCATTACCTAACATTTTTGTAACACCTCATTACCCTCCTTCTCTTAGCACTCCCATACCCTCTAGCAGCCTTCACACTACCTTCTCCTCTCATTTTTTTTCCCAAACACTCCTTTAAATAGGATCAATGTCCACCGCCATGACTTCTCTCATGAGCAAGATCGCGTGCCAAGTGTCAATGTGGTCCTCCATAGGTGAATTCTTATCCTCTTTGCAAAACCTTCCACTAACTGTAATGATGCCTCTGGGAATATTCCCTATATGGAATATCCTTTTCTTGGCCTCCAAGGTTCCATGGCACCTTATCCACTTATCACCTAGTCGGGTCCTCACATTTTTCCTCAAGTGACTCCATGATGCCAAATATGGCTAAGTCCTTTAAACCCAAATGGTAGGATGAGTTGAAGAAAAAGACACATAAGTTAGGGATAGAATCTCATGATAAGAAGAATGTGAAAAAATAAAACTTTGAAGGTGGTGATTCATTTACAAATCAATATTTTCTGAGCAAGGTGCACATGGAGGAAAGGTATGTAACATTATCATTGATGGTGGAAGTTGTGAAAATAAGAGAAAGAAATGGTAGATAAGTTAGGGTTGCAATGTGAAAAAATCCTTTTCCCTATCGTGTCTCATGGTTTAAGAAAGGGAATGAAGTTACAATAGATAAGAGATGTTTGATTAAGTTTTCTATAGGAAAGACTTATAAGGATGAGATTTGGTGTGATGTCATTCCAATGGATGCATGTCATGTTTATTAGGAGACCATGGAAATTTGATAGAAAGGTAATTCATGATGGGGAAAGAATACCCATAGATTTTGGAAAGATGGAGTTAAGGTGGTTTTGTTGCCACTTAAAGAAGAAAAAAAAAACAGAGAGCATGTTGTCCACAAAGGATTTTATCATAGAGATGAAGATGACAAGGTTTTGTTATGCATTAATGGTAAAGAGAGAAGATGTAAAGGAGGTACCCATACCAAATGAATAAAAATGTACTAGTAATAGAAGAGTTACCAGATGGGTTACCACCCAAGAGGGATATTCAACATCACATTGATCTAATTCCAGGATCATCCCTACCAAATCAAGATGCATACCGTGAGCCCAACATTACATGCAAAATTAAATAGACAAGTATCATAATTGGTGAAGGGGCTATATGAGAAATTATGATCCCATGTGCAACCCCAACGCTATTAACTCCCAAGAAAGATGGGATGTGGAGGATGTGTACATATAGTAGAGCTATCAATAAAATTACCATCAAATATAGGTTTCGATACCTCACCTAGATGATATGATGAATGTGCTTGTGATTTAACCTAGATGGTTAATATCTCTAGGGGTAATCAACCAATTGTAGATTATCCTAATCAATTAGTTTCCAAAGCTAATTGAAAAATATCAGGAATAACCATTAATAAATGATACTAAGTAGTGATGAACATCAAATAGGTAAAGGACTTGTAATGAGAGAGAGAAGATGACTTAGCTGATCTCCTACTTTGTGTGATGATATGGGTTGAAATGATGAATGAAATAGGTTAGAAATGATCGATTTGTCTCTATTTCTAAAACTATGTAATGGAATGATGCATGTACCAAAAAAATGGCATAAGACAAAATAGACATATGATATGGCACTTCATATATGACCTTTTCCCTATATGGTTTCTACCCTTGCAACTTCCTATGTCTTCTTACTTCTTCTTGTCTGCTCTTATCTAGAATTTGGGCCTTCGATACCTTGTGATGATCGCTATACAACTAATTTGATCTTAAGAACCTTAGATAGCCAATAATTCCTACAAAAAAACATTAGGTGGGTTATGGGCACCCATGTGCACCACCGATGTCACCACTACTCAAAAGAGGGATAAAATTGCATCATTGTTATCACCTAACATGTGATCTCTAGAATGTATGCAAGCAAATAGATAGCCATGATCTTGTAATAATATGATTGTACTTGCACATTTTCCCTAGCTTGACTTAGAGTGATGATATGTTCCTTATACTTGTAGATCTGAGTGGATGAATGCCCTAGAATGAATATGTAGAGTATATGGAGCTCAAAGGAGTATTGGAATGGACTTGCTTGTGATTTCTCTTAGTGTATGCTCATGAGGATTTTTGGGTGTCAAGTGTGTATGAAATCCTCATTGATAAGGGATGAAATGACTATATTATATATGCGTTCTAGATTTGGAAACATCGAATAGGAATGACCCAAAGGAATTTGAATTAGAAAAAGGTGGGACCAAAGCAGCTGTGTCAACCCATAGAGTACATGCACTATGGTCCTCCCTATCCACTATGTTCCCAGATGCTTGTACAAGTGATTTGAGAGTTGGAATTGTGATATGCGATGGTATAACCTTCTTTGACATATAGGTTTTATGTGTAAAAAATAATGAGTGAGATATAACTAGAGATGTGATAATTGATTAAGTTAGACAAGTGTGCTTATTTGGTGTAAAGGCATTGCACAATTTGTGTTGTTGCAAGATATGAATTACCAAAATGAGTGTCTACATTTTCCCCCCTTTAAGTATGAAATTGAAAATTGTGTGCTTAAAGGAAAAGTCACTGAGTGTGTAGACACACTTTGTCTTTGATTAGAGCGTCACGGTGTTTGTCTTTAGTGATTTGTCTTTGTTTCCATTGTGTTCATTTTTCCTAGATGCGTACCTGTAAAGAAAAGAGTGTAGTCAATGTCCATATTATAGGAAATCAAACTTTAATTTGAATTTTTCAACTTGACATGAAAATAAACATATCTAAAGTAGAAAATTAAAACAAAGGAAAGAGTACACTGATTGTTTCGTGAGAGAGGAGTGTTAGAACATAATATTAAGTGTTCATAATATTTAGTTTATAATAAAATAATATAGAATATAGTTTATATTAGGTTTATTAGTTATTAATTAACTAATTATTTATTTAAATCGGGGTGTACCCAATCACTTAATAGTTTTTGGGTTATTTAAACATGACAATGGGCCATATTCGGATGCATATAAATTACTTGGGTTAAAAACATGGAGAAGGAAGTGAGGAAGGTAGTTACGGACTAACAAATAATTTATCAATAAATGGAAAATTCTTTCGTGGTTTTTTATCCCATTGGGGTTTTCCATGTTAAATCCAAAGTGTTCATATGTTTTTACTTTGTTATGTATTTATTCATGCATTTCTTTATGTTATAAATGTTAATTTAATATGGATAATTAATTTTTCCCTCGAATTTTGACAAGGAGGAGAGGGTACTCCGTTCTATTGCCGTGGATATTTGTTGAATATTGTATTGGATCTGGTTGGAAGGACTTGGGGGTGATCAGTCCCCAAGTGGATAGTGCCGAATAGAATAAAAAGAAGTGCAAATGCACCCTACATGGTGAAGATAACTTTATAGGGAGTATTCTAGTTACCCCGTGTCCCTCCAAAAAAATATAAGCATTGGGAAGTCAAGCCTATGAGGATAATAGTCACCTCGACACTTCCAAGGACCCAAAGGCAAGTTTCACTACATATGAACATGAACCCAATTGATTTATAAATGATGATATAATATATTAGGAAATGATAGCTTACACGTACCCTTGGTGCCACCATAATATGATCCATCCCATTAATTTTGTAATTGAGCTTGAGTAAAAATCATGTATATGTTATTGAGAAACTGTACCAAATGAGAAATTTACTGAATCCTCCCAGGAAAGAAGCATATGAAATTTTCCATAGTGTCCATACACTATGGTCCTTGTGTATTTCCTAACCCAAATATATTTATGAGCCTTTTTAGACCTTTGTGATGTATGATTTTGTACCTATTATTTTATTTCACTGGTTACGAGTTCTTTGTGAGGATGAAATATCATATCATCCGATTTTTTGTCCCTTGTTTAAGGCACGTGAGATAGAGCAATGTGAATGCAACCCAAACAAGTGGACTGGAACTAACCTTCACATGTGTTGTAAAATTCATATAGGGGAAAAATGGGAGTGTGCATGGTGTATACCATGGCACATACATAATAGTATAATAGAAATCTAGCAAAGTGTTAGTGATAAGCAATAGAAAAACAACACAATAGATGTAAGTAAAAGCATGCAAAGACACACAAGTAGAAAAATCATGGAAAACAATATGCCATATACATGGGACACCACTCAGGATATTGCAGAGACAAACGAGGCACTCAAGACCAACACAAAAGTAACAAGTAATATAGGACATTTCCCAAAAACAAGTGAAAGCATAGACCAAACATGTAAAACAAGAGATAATCCACAGTATGAAAATTATTCTAGTGGGGAAATAACCTACAAAACAAATACTACACATGAAACACCCATTAGCATGTTAGAGTAATAAATAGTATGCCACGATGCATGTTGATGAGCCCAAAAATGGCCCATTTTATACAAGATTTGACATTCTTTTTCCTTGCATATATAAAGTGGATCTAAGTGTAATTTCTGAACTTATGGTTTATTTAAGATAAAATAGAGAGTATATATCATGGTTATTTATTTAGAATTCATTGTTATCTTTTTGTTATCTATCTCTAATTATTATTGGAGAAAAAATGTCAATTTGTGCATATGCAATCCATACTTTGCTATCATTGTTCAATAATGGATTTTAAGCACTAAGCACCAACTACAACCAGCCTTGGAGGATCTTCAAAATATCTCATATCATCTCTAGAGATTGTTATTTCATCACTGCATTAGCTCCAGAGGTTCCTTCACTAGCTACAAAAATGTTCAACAGTTTTATGAGTGGATCCTTAAGCATATGTTTGGGAAAAAGTGAAAAATAATTATCAAGAATATACCCAAAATCAAATATGATTGCATATTCATATTCCTCTCAAAAAATTATGTAAGTTAAAAAAATCATCTTGATTCGAGTTCATATGCAAAAGTTATAGCTGTTTTAGTATTACTTCGGAGTCTTCCCAAAACGCTTCAAACTATATATAACTTAAGCCATAAAATTCAAATGGATATTCTAAGAGAGGTTTTTACTCATAACAATGATTTGAACAAAAATTCCTTCCGTTTTTCTAAAACTTTCACCATTTAGAATAAATTTGAATTTTACTATGTGGTAGTCCGAGAAAAAGTGTATTAGGTCAACACCAAAAGTTGCATAATCAAAGAACAGAAGGTCAAAGGGAAAATATGAGAGAGGTTTTTAGTTATAACAATGTGTTGAACAAAAACCTCCTCCCGATTTTCTACAACTATCATAATTTGTGAAAAAATGGGTTTTATTATGGCTTCAAAATCTTCCCGAATCGCTTCAGAGTCTCCTCAATTCGCCATAGTCTTCTCTCAATTATTTTCGGAGTTGGATATTAGAGCTTTGGGGATGAATACTAGAGTTACAGTGGTGAGCATAACTCCAAGGGTGACATTGTTATCTATTTTTGGAAGTCATTCTAAAAATAGATATTTCTAGAAGTGTTTTATTATTTTTAAAATAAAGAAGAATCAATATTTATTTTGATTCTCAACAAGAAAATAATAAGATCGAATTGTTAGTTAGAATTAGATAAGCTCTCTCCATATTTTGTGGAGATTGATGATTTTGGATAGATTGCAATCTTAGTTGATAAAGATGTATGCCTTAAAATAAGAAGTGGGTTGGAAGCATGCAATTATAAATGCAACCTCCCACACCTTTGAATGTAATCACCATTTTTCTGATCAATTCAAGATTTCATTCGTCCATTTGTAAATAGTGTGATTAAAATCCTCTTCCAAGGAATGAGCTAACCACTCATTCCAAGGAAGATGGATCTGTATATTTATGTTTGTTTTTTTATTTTGTAATATATTTGTTTTGTCTTTTTATTTTTATAATGTAATTATCATTTTGATGTATACTCTTTTGTGAACTCGGGTATTTTATGTGTTTCTTTTCAATTAAACGATTTCCTTTCCCGCAAGTGTGTTTCCCCTTTTGCAAAGTGTGTTTTAGTTTCATGAGAGAATGTAAAGTAGTTTCCCACATTTGGCATGGAACAACTAATAAAGAACAATGTCAAACATCCTACATTGTGTAACCATCCGTGTGTAGCCCGAATTCAACTCAATGTACCACGTGAATGCACATGTGTATAGAAAAAGGATATAACGTATTATATATCAATCTAACATGACAACTAAAGTGCAACAGAAAAGTATAAACATACAATAGAAATAACCAACCAAGAGAAATGTAATTATTTTTGAATTTTGAGATATATTTGAATGTTGTTTGGATTTTTAACCTATTTGAATGTTTTTGAATTTTTAACATATTTGAATGTTTTTGGATTTTAGGCCCCCGAGGGCATATGTGAAAACATATTCTCAGAAGATAAGGAAGGGTGATCAATAATGCCCCCAGTGAGGGGAATATTTAGATTTTTAGCACTTTTTGGTGAATTATAGAGTATGTAAGAAGAGATGAGAAAGAAATGTTTCCCGGTGTGTGTGTGTGTGTGTGTGTGTGTGTGTGTGTGTGTGTGTGTGCGCGCGTGTGTGTGCGTGCGTGCATGCGTGCAAGGTGAGGTTTGGGTGTGTAACTACCCTTAATGCTCAAGTTGAACCTATAAACATAGCGTGTCATTGGGAAACAAGGGGAAGTGGATGCCCCCTAGTGGGAGCAACATAAGAACTAATCAATAGTATCATCGGAGGCTGGATTAAATCCTATGGGGCGGTGGTCAGCTGCATAATAGGTGACATGTTTGTGGTGCCCATAGAAGAATCTTGTCATACACATTTGGTACATGGCCATGATTTATTCCTTATCGGTGTAAGGTGGTCCATGTTTGGCCATGTGCCAAGTCCAATATGTCATGTTAGGCATGCAATTAGGGAATATATCATTACGAATGGTGACTACATGTATGTGCATAGGGTATGTGATAATAGTATTATGCTTTTCAATTCTACCTTTGAGATGTCATAACCAAGAACAACCTAGCATAAGTGGAGTAGGTTTGGTCTCAAGGGTGACCCACACCTTTGTGACATAGATTCTTGGACTAAAAATAATTAATAACATGATGTAGCCTTGATAATCACTAGATGGTTACATAAGAGGAGTAATGTTCGAGGATTTAAGTCCTAATTGCGTTAAGGATTCATATGTGCACACTTTTTTTTCATTGGTAGGATTGAAAGTCACACATTTCCAATATTGGCCATGGATATAGAGCGTGCAAGTGAATGTATCGATGGCATGTTGCGAGGGTGTAGGTTGTACATCTAGAGAAGCCGATGATATATGTCGTGAATTAGAATATTGCAATATAGTGATTGTTCCATTGGTTTTGAGGGTGAGGAGGGTTGAAAATTGCTAGTTATATGTCTAGAAAGGCAATTGTAATAGAAAAAGGAATGTGTGGCTATCTAGAACATTTCGGAGAAAAATGTATCACATAGTCGGGCGAGTGAGAAAGTCATGATCTAAAAGAATGGGAAGAAGATCCCATGGGGTATCTTGGTGTGTTGGATTGATGAAAAGATAAAATTATAAATATGATCAAGAACATGAATAACATTGTGAAAAGAAACCGTGACATTGGTAGTAATAAGATGAGTAGTGGAACAAAGTTGATATTCACCAGACTGATTACAACATTGATAGAATGGAACATGGAGTCATCCTCATTGATAGGGTTGAAATATAACTTACACAAGTTCTCATGGGTAAGCTCAATGGAACCATCATCATCATCGATTCATCGATCGTGACATTAAATTTTTGAACAACATTTTTTAGAGGATTTGGAGTAGATGGCGGGGAGAAGATATAACGGGGAGATACAAGATCAATAGCTAGGGATTGAATGGAGAAAATAGAAGGATATGCCAGTGTGGTAATAGTGGTGCTATATTCCCTAATATCATATGTACCTATTCGGTGAGGGGAATCAATTGTGATGGAGGGATAACCATATAAGTAACATGATTGTTGTTACAATATTTGAATCATTTAGGGTCAACAAGAATAGTGTGTTCATACCCATCATAAGTAAACTCAACATATTGATATACTACATATGGGATAACTTTGTATGGCATGGATCCATGGATGACCAAGAAGAAGATTGAATTGAAAAGGAACATCCATAATATGAAATAAAGTGGGGATTTGTTTAGGCCCGACCTGCAAATCCAATGTGATAGTGCCTATAGATGTTTGGTGGTGGTGTCATAGCCTCACACAAGTATAATTTTTATTGCTATATCAGGGATACCCAATTGTGTTAGGAATGATAGAGGACACATATGCGAGTATATCCATTTTCAATGAGTACACACTTGATGAGACAATTTGGGATGCAAGATGTAATAAAAAAAGGAGGACAAGGATCACTAAAATATGTGAGTGGAATATCCTCATTGGTGAATGTAATTTCTTTATCCATGAGCTTAAAATATTCCATGATAGATGTAAAATCTACAAGAGGATTATCACTTTGTAATTGGATAGAGTGCAATGCTTCTTCTAATGTGAGGTGACAATTACAAGCAAAGTGAATGAGATCGAAGATATGTATCTTAGCATGAGTATTATTTAATTGATCAATGATATCATAACCTTTAGATGATTCAGTGGGTCAATATGGTTGTGTTGTAATATTAGGGGTAGTGGTGTAGGACCCTCATGGGTTGCTTAATACGTCGAGTAGTTACAATGTTAACAATATAAGTAACAAGGGGAGGATTGAACCAAGGAGGGAATTGAGTGACAACTAGTATATATTCAGATTGAATATAATCTTAGGAATAGAAACATGTAATGGTGGAAGAAGAATGATTTTCCATAATATTAGAAGAGGGATGCAACAGGAGAATATATCTTATGTGTGAAGGATATCGAGTTCACCAAATGATTTAACCTAAAATGGTTAATATCTCTAAGGGTATTCAACTTATGGTAGATCATCCCAATCAATTAGTTTGTGAAGCTAATTCCAACAATATTAGGAATAACCACTAAACAATGATTTCTCGCTCCATAAATTAATGGCATTTATGTGGGTATGAGAGAGTCCAAATATAAAAACCCCAATTTCCTTCCTAATCCATTCTTAAAGTCAAGGGGCTTAAATTTGCGTAAATGAGAGTTATGAATGAATATTTACACATAATTTTTATAGGCCTAAACATTCCATCCAAAAAAAATCATCTAAATCACTTTTTTGTTGACTATAATTTCATTCACTTCATTCAATAAGTATAAGTCCATAGGTGTTGGAGAAATGGGATGGAAAGAGGTGGAATAAAAAACATGATAACAACTAAATAATTTTACAAATTAGAAAAACTAAACAAATAATATGCTAGACTCCCACTTAGGATCTTCCACAACTATGTTTTGATACTCATATGAATGGTGTAGTCTCAAATCCATGCCCAACCAAATCATCATTTTTACATTCAATGCACCCATAAAAACGTTGGATCCAAGTCTCTATCCGAAGTAACAAAACATAAATAATCTAAGGCTATATTTTTACTTACACAAAAAAATCATTCAATAAAAATATCAACACCATAATGGAGTAACAAAATCATATGTAGAGAGTGAGCTTGATAGTAAACTTTAATTGAAAAATTAACTATACCGATTCAAATGGATAAGGGTCATTAAGTACCCAAAATGACAATAACCCAAATCTCATACAAAAATCCATAATCCTATGTATTTTAAATAATTACATTGTGTTATTTTGGGGTCAATATAAATTGAGGGAAGAAAAATTATCTATGAGAACCTTGGACCTTACACAATGTGTTCAAGAATCAGCACATTTATAATGCACCATCTCAAGCCCTTGAAAAAAAAAATAAATGCTTTGTGTAGAAGTGAGTAGCCTAATAAGGCATGCAACAAAACCATAAGCCTCATAATTTTTTTAACTCATACAAAGGAGAGAAGATGATTAGTGAAAAGTATTTACATCGACATCATTAATGCACACAAAATGATTTTTATTTTTGTGCATAACAAACACTCGATTCCATAGTCTACATCATGTCCCTCCTAAACGGATGACACCGATCTAGACAATTTTGTTTGAGCATCAACATTAATGCCACCGATGCTTCCTAGGAATGATAACACCTCTTCCACATGTTTTTGGGTCAAATGACAACATATTTATGTCATTATCAAAAGTGGGAGTCAAAATAAAATTTTGTCAAGATACTGATGTAACACCTTGCACTTCATATTTTTCACATCATATCCCATACTCATTTTGTGATACTAGTTAGGAAAACATATATAACTCCAACATTCAAGATAATGGAAAAAAATTTCACTTATGATATTGGACCTCTTGAGGTATATGAAATACTATTGGGAAGACCCTACTTGTATGGTCTTGATGTTCTATATAAGGCTAAAGCAAAGATGTATTTCTTGGGACAAAGGCTAGTTTTTAAAATTATTTGAGTCCTCACCAATAAATAAAGTCACATTGTTCTTTTCCAAACAATGCCTCAAAATCATCTCACACATGTAGGAATATTCATTTCTCATGGTCCATCTAGAGACACCTATAGGGGATAGAAAATAAGCAATGCCAACACACACGGTGCTAACATTGTTGCAACAACTTTAAAATTTATTGAAGAAACAAACTGAAGTATTCTCATAACCAAAAGGCCTTCCAACGTACTTTTTACTAAAGTGCAACATTTATTTTGATCTTGGATCCTCTCCTACAAACATATCACTATATTACAAATCACTTTGGGATAATGATGAAGTCTAATGTCAAAAACAAAATATCCTAAATGAGGGAAAGATCGGGTTTAAATCTTCTCTTTGCAAAATATCAACAGTTCTTGAACTAAAGAAAGGTGGGACATACCAACTTCACATACACTATTACACTCTTAACAAGATCATGGTTAAGAATCAATATCCAATGCTACACATAGATTATATTCTAGACCATATATAAGGAACACAATACTTTACCAAGAATGAATTGAAGTCAAATTACCACTAAGTCCTACTCCATATTGAATATGTATGGAAGAAAAAAATTCAAGACATTGGAGGGATTATAGGAATGGTTGGTTATGACCTTTAGATTGACCAATGTGATAACCATATTTATGCTCATAATAGATTATATGATTCACCATTTCCTCCATACCTTTCTCATTGTCTACTTAGATGACATCATCATCTTCAACAATACTTAGTAGAAGAATTTAAAGAACATATCACACATCATTAAAACTTTGCATAAAAACAAGTTGTAGGAAAACTTAATGAAGTTTAAATTTGGTATAACACATATTCAATACCTCAATTACAACATTGACCACATAAGAATATTTTAGAAGTTGAGGATTCTAATAAATACAAATTTAATCAACTTACATATTATATAATGTTACAATAAATATTTAAATAAAGATTACATCATAACATAAGTAAATAAATAAATACTTACAGGAAATAAATAACACAGGTGACACATTATTTATAGTGGAAAACCCCAATAAGGTAAAAACCACTTTGAAAATAACCTTTTACTTCAAAGAACTTATTTTACATCTAGTAAGATCACCTCCTCCTTTGAAACCCTATTTACCAAGGGTAAAACCAAATCACTTGATTTGCACACCTTTGATATATTTCTTGAATATATCAAATGATGACCTAAAGTCCTTTTCATATAAGGTGATCGGGTATGTCTCCTGACCTACCTTTTCAACCTAAAATGGTTGACACATACACATAGGTTTATGGTATTTAATATTAGAAATATAATCATTTCATGATATTAAATATTTAACCTAAAGTATATACCTAGGTTAACATATTTAATAATAGAAATATTAATATTTCATATTATTAAATATTAACCTATATATTAGTGATGGACCCATATACTGATAAGGGTCAGCCGGACCACTTAATCATTATGTTCCAACGAGAATACATGTAGATACAAAAATATCAAAGTGATCTAGAATTTTCCTACTCTAGGCAATATCACATAATTATGGAGCTTTTTGGAATCATAAATTTCTATTTCAAGTTTGTCTTTTGTTTCTCACACATATCCTAGTGTATTATCCAGATAATGTGTGAAAATGCTAATTTTAATTGGATTCATGCAAAATAGTGCACTTTCAAGTTTACTTAACAATGCCTCTGTGCAACACCTATTCTCACAATGTCCGACATTACACACTCCTTCAAGCTTCACACCAACATATTTGACTATACATTTAGTGTATTACTCATGCAACATGGAAATTTGGTTGCACACCACTTATATGTGTCCAATAACATAGTACATATGTACTCCACCTAGAAAAAGAGTTCTCTAAAATCATAAAACAAGACATAGAATGTGTGACACATGATGTGAATGAATTACCTTTAGTGATTTCATATTGTGATAAAGCATAATAATAAAAAATATTAATAAGGAAGCAAATTACCTTAGAAAATAATCAGTACACATGCTCATCATAATGTTGCATGTGTAACTACAACTAGTCAAATTAGTCATCCCTCTACTTCATTGATAAGGAATTCATAGACACATATACCACTCTTGTGCAAGGTGAATTGGTTTGAGAGTTATATATAAATGAAAATATTATATTCAAAATTTTCCACCTATGTATTTGATTTCTTGTTAGATGTGAAGCTCCCAAAGAATCATTTGGGAGGTGCACTATTCTAATACATCAATACAATTTGACATAACAAAGACTCTAGATGCATTATAGACACATTTTTACTGGTAACACATGCACATAGACATAGAACACCACATAAATTCTTGAATTTCCTAGTTACATCTCTAAGACCATGAACATGAAGCTAAGTATCTACACACCTCTATTGGTTCCATCCAAGTGTTGGGAATTCATAAACATGGAATACATGAATGGGTTTCTCATGAATAATTGTTTGTAGTGGATATTTTTTGAAGATGTCCATCACAATATTTGCAAAAAAATTGACTCCAAAAATGCTCATGTTTTCTTCATAAATGTATAGGTCCACTTTGGGCTCTCAACATCCATCGTATCTGACCAAGATCTTTATTTGTTGTTCATTTCTAGAAAATACTATT
The DNA here is from genome assembly GCA_018340775.1 of Taxus wallichiana var. yunnanensis. NCBI lineage: Eukaryota > Viridiplantae > Streptophyta > Pinopsida > Cupressales > Taxaceae > Taxus > Taxus wallichiana. Next base: position 338,039,064 of record CM031239.1, on the reverse strand, counting down.
GGAATTGATGGGTATGTAGCTTGATTTATTGATGACATTTCATCCTCACAAATATGGACAAACACGATTTGTTAATCACATTCCCATTCAAATTTTATGTATGTATAATCATGTGCACACTTGCACTGGGATGATAAATTTCTTTGCATCCAACATGCATACAAAAATATTTAAATATTTATATGGTGCATATTCAATTCCAAACATGTTTTAAGTTATAATTAGTGACACTTATAGACATTTCTATCACACACCAACATGAATTGAGTCACACATGTAGGAAAGAAAGTAAACAAAGTGTAGAAGTTTTTATAGCACATACAATTTGTTTATCAATAGGTTTGATAGATCCTCTCACACTCCCAATAAAAGTACAAAGGGTACCATGATGCACATTGCAAACCTCATGCATTATGAGTAAGTGATAAAGTTTAGTCACATCTTTAGAAGGAACACTTCAAGGGTCCACATAAAAATATCAAACCTTTGCACTATGAAGATGCTATGTTCATGTTGTCACTTGAGGTTGTATCCCTACTAAAACCCGGGCTTAATACCGAGTGAAACATTGAAAAATTTTTAAAGTGTGGGACAATGGCTCATTCAAGGTCAATCTCTAAGTGAAAAAGGTTGGCTCCCTCCACTCCAATTCAGTGCAACTAATGCAACCAACAATATATCCTATTTTTAATTAATTCTAGCTTATTATTCCAAGGGACTAAGGTTAAAAAATGAAATATTGAAAGGAAAATGAAATGGGAGCTGATATAAATTTAAAATACACAAAAATAACTCAACTTACAAATATTTAGAGAATGCACACAAGAAATTTTAAATGAGACGATAAAAGCAAGGCTGAAAACTACAACATGAATTAGATATTCACATCGAAACTTATGCATCCAAGGAAAGAGATCAAACTTGTAATTGATAACAATAAATTACTCATCCATAATCCAACCAACTAAGCAAGAAGTGCTCAAAAAATTCACAAGTTGTATTACATGGGTGCGGAAACATTAATTTTAAGGCTCAAAAGAGTAGAGGTCACAAAACTAAAAAAATCCTCTTTCTCTTGTTTTTACAATTATATATAAAAGATAGAAGAAAGAAGAGAAAATATAAGATATTCCCAACATTGAAATGAACTACCCACCCCAACACCCATCAATGACCAATCAGCATTTAGTGAGCGTTCCTAGCATGGGTGCAAGGATGCCTTGGGTTATGTAAAAATAGATCACCAAGGAATGGGACAAAATAATACACAATACCATGCTTTGGTATTTGAGGCTAGTGGAATCATTTAATATCACCCCCATCATGATCTTCTCTCCATAATATTTCCAACAAGAATAATCTTGTACTAAATGTTGACTTGGATAAAAATATACGAGCATTTAAATATCCCCATGCCCTTTTTGAGTTGATGACCATGAGGCCATCAAATTTAACCTCTCGTCACCTCTACCGGTGTGTTAGAGAACAATTCAAGATTACAAGCTTTCTTTATAAATCCAAAATCCTAAAAATTATTGGGCGGGGTTCGGGGTTTTGATTGCATTCAACATGAAATGTGTAAACATGCTTGAAACCATGAAATATTGAGACATGTAAATATGCTCAGGAATCTCAAAATCTAGAAACATATAAATATGCCCTAGAACCCTACAATATTGACATTTGTAAATATGCTCAAACCCCGAAATCCCAAAACATGTAAATATACTCTAGAACCCCAAAATCTTGAAACATGTAAATATACCACAAAACCCCAAAATATTGAAATATGTAAATATGCCGCGGAACCTTGAAATATTGAAACATGTAAATGTAGTGCATTTCAAGGTTTGGTGTTTGGGAAACACACTACACCTTACATTTCTTCATGTATCAAGAACTTGAAAGCCCGAAAAGTAATGTGAGTTGCAACCTTGATTAACTTAATGCTTTTGTTAAAAAATATAGCTCTAAACCCACAACATTTCTTTATGGAAACCTTATGGCCTTTTAAATTTTCCTTTAAAAGATCAAGGAGACTTGGAAATTCAACATTTTGGTAATCTCTAAGGAGTACATTCCTCCTAGGTGTATGAAACCAATAACCTTAATCAATTCCATTGGGCATGGATTATAAGAACATACCCTTGAAAAGTGGTCTTGAAATCTCTACAACCCACACTAACCTTGTTTGATTTTCGAACCTAGCTTTGGTTTAAAAATTTTACTAAAAATTCTGCATGTAGCCTAATTTTGTTAACTCTTATGTGAAACTACAACAAAAATCTCTATTTCCAAACTTGGCTCTATATTTGGTTAAGATTATTTCGAGGTCCTCATAGAAAAATAAAAGCGCTTGACACTTTGGTTGATCTAAGAAACATTCTCTCTGTACTAACCCACATGTTTTTCGGTCTCCATTTGTTCCATATGGACCATTAATTTGGGAGGAACTACAAAAACAAAAATAACTTGTGCAACACAACACTTATTTAAGTAAGATCACCATGATAGATTGAGGGAGGGAAAATTAATCAGTGATCATGAGACAATGAAAAATAAGGGCCCCACAACAAGGAAAGTTACAATGATAAAACAACAAAAAAGTAACAAAACATTATGTACAAGGTGAAACGTGACCTCAAAGACATGATTTGAGTTGAATCACATTGATTGGATTAATAGTACTTATCCATTTAGTTTTTAGATTTGAAAGGCATTGGATTGTTTGTAATTGGTGGTAATATATGCATCACTCTATATTGCATCAAATTTTTATGCTTAATAAATTTTATTATGTCTTCATCCCACTTTAAGACCACATCCCCTTCCTTGAAAGTTCTAACAACAATTTTTTTGTCAAAATTTCTCTTCACTTGGGCTTGATGAGCCTCAAGAGTATGCATTGCTTTGTTCCTTACCTCCTCCAACTTCATCGACTCAACCATTATCACCGTCATTGCATCATTTTCTAGCATTTCTAGCTATTGTGCAAGCTCAAGAGAAGGTAACTCCAATGACAAGGGAAGCTTTGCCTCTCTTCCATATACCAACATGAAGGGAGAGTTCCCAATGGCTCTCTTAGGTGTGATTCTATCATCCCAAAGGGTTGTTTTAAGATTTTTGTACCATTTCCTTTGATTTTCTATAATTGTCCTCTTGATAATCCTTATCGGGGTTTTGTTTGTAAACTCAGCTAAACCATTTCCTTGAGGGTGATAGTTTGAAGAAGTTTTAAGATATATCCCACGTTTAACTGCCCATTCACTAATTTGATGAAATATCAACAACAAGTTTGCACACAAAATAATAAATCTTGTTGTGATATTAATCATTTGAACCATTACATAGTTATATAGGAAAGTCTAAGCTATAAATATGGAGATTTACTTAACCACCAAATCTCTATATTTATCTCACCTAACATTCTACGTGAGTTATATTAATAACTCACCTAACAATAATAACAACTAATTTACCTCAATGCAAATACTATTCCTTAACATTCCCCCCCTTAGTGTTTACATGGGGAGATGTTACATCTCAAGAACTCGGAAACATAATCGTATTCCTCTCGCATACTTTTAGATCTCCATACTACCACCTGAATCTTGCTACACATGACCACCCACTTCACCACAATAAATCCATCACCGGATGATCACACTTCCACCAATACACCTACATACGAGAGCTCAACAATTCTTGCTTTCACTTCTAGTCAATTCTCTTTCATTGGTGATTGACAAAGAAGTACGAAAAAATGAAAATCACCGCAGTCAACTGCTCTCCTATACAACTATTCTCAACATCCACAATGCACATTCTCCTCATTTCAAACTTTAGCAGGGAATGAATACCTTGTTTTATTTATACACACCACTAAAAAAATTGAAATAATATAAAATGTTCCACAAGTGTTGTATGTGACCCTATTGTTGGTGACCGATGAGAGACGTTGATTGCCCTCCATCCTCCAAAGATCTTGAAATGAAGTTATTTAATACATAAAGTATTCATCACTAGGGCAGTGAATATCCTCATATGTGGAGTACTCTTCCTAGTCAATGTATTCTTCAACAAGATAATCCTTTTGATCGAGCTTATCATCAAGGAGATCCTATGCTCTTACAATTCAAAATTACATGTCTTACTTCTTTACAATAATACCATTCAATTTTTCCTTTTGCAGGAACTTGTTTTAAGTTATACTTGCCCTTTTATGAAGATGTACTTGCTTTTTTTTATACATATAAAACCTCTTCTTCTGGTTTTGAATATTCATTATGATAAAGAAGAGTAGAAATGACTCCTTCTAAACCAATGTTTAGCTTTCTCAAAGTGAAAACCATATAAGAAATTTTTTTAGGTATATTATTTAAAAGTATTAATTTTGCATCATCATTTTTATCTTCTCGTTAATACCCGTGAGCTGATTGAGTAGGGAGCGGATATTTCTTATATTATCTAACATATTTGTACCTTATTTCATCTTCAATCCATACAATCTTTGCTTCAGTGTTGTCTTAGCACTTTCTGCTTCATATCCAAACAATTTATTTAAAGAGTCCCAAATCTCTTTTGTTGACTTCGAGAAGTCCACATGATGCAGGTATGATTTTGATAAACCCGGACAATAGTCCCCAAAGATTTTTGATCTTTTATAACCCATTTGGCTAGCTTGTTTGAATATGCCAATTTGATCTCATTAGGATTAACAATATCCCAACGGTCATTTTCAATCAAATTCAATTACATCTCTATCTTCCAGGGTGTGGAAATATCATCCTTCGAGCTTCTTGATGGGACTTAATTTCTCTGTTTTCAAGACACTATTGATGTAAATACAAACTTTGTCTTTATTTGACACTTTGACTCCTAATAATGAGATGATCAAGGGATCAATTTCAATGTCAAATATTCCCTAAACTTCCCTAAACCATGCCAGTGTAGTAGAGCCTTCAGAGATATTTCCGATGACTGTAAAAACGTGAAAAATAGACACTCTGAGCTCAAGTTATGTCCGGTCAAAGTTCAGTCAATGGGAAAGTCAACTCTGGTCAACAGGTCAATAATGGACCAATAGCACTGCAACACGTGGCAAAAGGAGAAAAAGGGAAAAATGAAGGTTGTTCGAGTTATTTTTAACCTCCGGTCTTTGACACACGTAAAAGCGGGCCAGAACAAGAGGCTCAACTTTTATAACGGAAGGGAGCCCGGCCGCCGTGAGGACGATTATATCATCGCCGATGTGGTGGGTCCTCAAGCCACCATGTGTTCGATTTGTCTATTGAGGATCGACAAGCGGTATTAATTGTCATAGTTCATTTCGAATATCACATTATATTACTTGGGTCAAATTCCATTTTTATTACCTTTGTAATTCTTTGATATTAACTTCCATGTTAATTACCAAGCCACATTATTTGCTATGTTCGGGCTTATTATTATCCAACTTGGAGAGCTCAAGGCTATACCACTAATTTTGGGGATTACCTTATCAACAACCAAGGATAACTCACGATGTATGTATATATCCAAACATACCAATATATCCTTTGGTGCATTATATTATTTGCCACACATTTTATGCTAACTCCATCACTTTAACTCCTTATCCCTCCAAATAGCCACAACCATAACATATAACCATAGTGCCCAAATAAAAACTAAACCACCCTATCTTTTAAAGACCTCCTCCACCCTTTATGCAATTGGAGGTGGGATTAAAACAAAAGGAGGTGGCAATTGAATGTGGGATTATTTGCTATGTTCGGGCTTATTATTATCCAACTTGGAGAGCTCGAGGATATACCACTAAGTTTGGGGATTACCTTATCAACAACTAAGGATATCTCACGGTGTATGTATATATCCAAACATACCAATATCTCCTTTGGCGCATTATATTATTTACCATGCATTTTATGCTAACTCCATCGCTTTAACTCCTTATCCCTCCAAACAACCACAACTCATAACATATAACCATAGTGCCCAAATAAAAACTAAACCGCCCTATCTTTTAAAGACCTCATCTACCCTTTATGCAATTGGATGTGGGATTAAAACAAAAGGAGGTGGAAATTGGATGTGGGATTATTTGCTATGTTCGGGCTTATTATTATCCAACTTGGAGAGCTCTAGGATATACCACTAAGTTCGGGATTACCTTATCAACAACCAAGGATATCTTATGGTGTATGTATATATCCAAACATACCAATATCTCCTTTGGCACATTATATTATTTGCCACACATTTTATGCTAACTCCATCGCTTTAACTCCTTATCCCTCCAAACAGCCACAACACAAAACATATAACCATAGTGCCCAAATAAAAACTAAACTACCCTATATTTTAAAGACATCCTCCACCCTTTATGCAATTGGATGTGGGATTAAAACAAAAGGAGGTGGCATAGAGATTTAAACCCCTAACCTCATGCATACCAAGCCAAGCACTTTAACCAACTTGCCTAGAGAATTGGACGTATTATAAAATGGCTCGCAGATCGTTATAGAAGAGGATGCCAAGTCTATGTATATGCAAAATAGGGGTACTTGGAGGAAAATGCAATTTTGAGGCACTTCCACCAAAACCAGATCTCGAGTTATATATAAAAGTTGCTCAGAATTTTGGGACAATCATGATGGTGTGATAATTTTTCTGATTTGAAGCTTTTGTGATAGAGTTATTTGCTGTTAAAGTCATACAAAGGTGTAGAACCAAAGGGAGACATTGCTGCAAGTGAATCAGGAAGGTGAAGGACATGGGATGAGCTCCATTAATGTCTTTTGAAGGTCTGAAACACATTTTTGTAGGGTTTTGATTCATTATTAGTTAATGTAAAGGTTATTGTATTTACATTTTTTTAACATTGTTAATGGATCGGTTCACCACGAACCCAGGGACGTAGGAATTCCAAACCCCGTGTAAAAAATATGGTGTTGTGTTCTAATTTTTATTTTCAGTTCGATATTTGCAAGTAATTTAATTCAGAATATGAATATGGATGCAACTATAATCAGTAATTGATAAAATTGGAAAATCAATTAAATCAAACAATGATTTTTGGGGATTCAATCAAACAATGAAATTTTGAGTAAATTATAAACTTAATTTCAATTTGAATTCAGTCCTAAATCATATTTTAATCAATTTTTGGAAGTCTAAAATCCTTTTAAGTTGATTAAAATTGAAGATCCTTTGAAACGATTAAAAGTGTTAGTTTCAAGCACCCATTTTCAGATCAAGTTTGGTATTAGAGCAGTTAGATTGCAGATTAGCTTCTAATTGTGTTTGAAAATTTGGCTTTAGTTTCAGTATTGATTTCAATTTTTAGTGTGCAGACATTTTTGGGCTTGTTAATCTTCTTTTGCAGTGTGCAGCAAGTGTGGGAGTTACTGAGGTTGTTTGCGAGGAAATAGGGAATCATGGGAAAGTCATCCAAACAGGCAAGCTGGATGAGCTTGAATTCATAAACAACCAAATCCAGGAAGAAAACTCTTTCCTAAGAGATAATTTTTATTCCTTGGAAGAGGAAATAGTGTGGTTAAAATCGAGCCACAATCTGTATAACCAAGAAAGAGGATTATGTCAACGAGATGTTTGTAGAGAGCAAGAAGTTAACGGACTTTGTTAAAGAGTTACAGGAAGAAATACGGACCAAGGATGCCCTCTTGGCAAAGATGCAACAAGGTGAACACAAGAAGGAAATGACTTCCAAATCAGATGCAAGTACTATGACAGAATGCATTGTAAGTTGTTCACATTTTAATTCTTCCTCTCATTTAGTTTTAGATATTCCTTTGGGTCAGTTTGAAAAACACACTAAGGGAATTGGGTCTAAGCTAATGGTTAAGATGGGATATAACGGAAAAGGCCTTGGTAAAAATGGACAAGGTGATGCTAACCCAATACAGGTAGAGGATCAGCCTCGATTTGTAGGTTTGGGTTATTCTAGTGGGAAAATGGAAATTGGAGAAATTTCCAAAGTAGCTAAAGGAAGACAAGCTTCCAACAACCAAGGATCTATGCCTCTAGAATTGCAGGATTCCGCCATCAGGAGGAACAATGAAAGGTGTAAGAAAGTAGGTAAACGAGGTAATGAAATTCCACCTCCTCCCACTTACACTAAAAATAGCACTAAGGGGAAATTAAATCCTAAAAATTCTAAAACTCTCTTTTAGTCTGAACAATATAGCTTTAGTAGACAAAAGTATGGTTTTCCTTGCACGTTTTGTGAAGGTACTAATCATTCTGCAACATATTGTTGGAAGAGGAAAAATATGATAAAGAAGTTAATGCCTTTTGTGAATGATAAGGCAGGTGTTAAAGACCAATCTCTCCCTGGTAAGGCAAGAAATGGCAAAAAGGTTACCTCTCCTAAATAAAGGAATCATTTTCCTAGACAAAGCTCAGGGAATGGAAAAATGGGTAAGACTCCTAAAAATAGGGAAGTTAAATTTTGTTCCCATTGTAAAAGGAATGGTCATGATGTTAAGATGTGTTGGTATGTTCCTTTAGTGCAACATTGGAAAGTTGTTAAAAAGGAAAATAATGTCAAACCAAAATTTGTTGATCTAACTCATGTAAATACTCATTCTAGTACTAGGGAAGTAAAACCACATAAACAAAGAAATCCAAGTAATTGGATGGGTAAAACATTCCTCAACTTTATGTTTGCATTGTAGTAATTGGTGATAGTATGCAAACATTTTCAAAGCTATATTTTAGGGATTTGATCCTATGTTTATATTTAGCTTTGAAATAATTTGGAAGCAGTCGTAGAGAAGATTTGAGTGATAGGTTCATCATACTCATATTCATCTTCTCACATTTTGGTTGGTTATTCCATTTCTGACAACAATATGCAGGGATATGGGCATCATCAAAATGTCTATTTTGAAACTTGTAGTTTTATAGTGTTGTCATTTGTGCAAATATTATGGATGCTTATAAGACCCATTTGGGCACCTGTTTGATATTGTAATAAATAGACAAACTTGTTGTATCCACATGTGTTATTTGCACTAATTTATAAGACCCTTATTTTGGGAAAAAAATATTTTTGTAACTATTAGATGTGGTTGCAATTAGGGTGTAAATTTATTACACTAACAAACTGGTTTGCAAAGGCACCAGGTGATCATTTTGTAGATTATGGTAGTTCACCAATTTGGGTAAGCATACAATTTATAGTCTATCCCTTTACAGTTCAGTGTATGGATAGAATATTTGCATATTCACGTTGATTCAGATTTTGACTATAGCCATTTTGGGCGTTCATGGTTTAATTATTTTGGATAGTTAATATTTACAGTTGTAATCATTATAATAAAAAAGTGTCAGTTGAACACTAGCTTCCATTATAGATGGGTGTTATTATCTGACTTATTATTTGTGATGGTGATACAATGTTTTGGTAGATTCACGTGGATTCAATTGTTGACTATAGCTATTTTTGGGTGTTGATAGTCTATTTTATTCTTGATAATGAAAACTTGCAATTGTTACAATTTCAAATGGACAGTGGGCACTAGCCTAATTGTGGGCAGTTTAGATGTCTAGTATATTGATTTGTGTTATGGAATTGTAATTTTTGGTAATTGGCTGTATCACAAAGTGACCGTTGAACACTAGATTTCCATATTAGAATGGGTGTTATTATCTGGTCAATTATTTGTGATGGCATTACAGTGGGGTATGACGGTTCACAGTTGTATGCAGAGTTGACAAAGTTGCAACGTTTCAGTTGAACACTAGCTTAATTGGGTGTTATTATCTGATTGGTTATGTAATTAGCTAAACAACTATTTCCATTTTATTAAACTATAATGTTATTTCGAGTTCTTGTATGTGTTTTTGCAATACAAGAAGAGATAACATGTTTTGTGGGTTGATACACAACTTTTTGTGGACAAAAAGCCTTCTCAGTAGGGAGGAGTGATCAGGGGATCAATTTCAATGTCAAATTTTCCCTAAACTTCCCTAAACCATTCCAGTGTAGTAGAGCCTTCAGAGAGATTTCCAATGATTGTAAGAACGTGAAAAAATACACTCTGAGCTCAAGTTATGTTTGGTCAAAGTTAGTCAACAGGAAAGTCAACTGGTCAACATGTCAATAATGGACCAATAGCATTGCGACATGTGGCAAAAGGAGAAAAAGGGAAAAATGAAGGTTTTTCAAGTTGTTTTCAACCTCTAGTCTTCGACACACGTAAAAGCGGGCTAGAACAAGAGGCTCAACTTTTATAACGGAAGGGAGCTTGGCCCCGTGAGGATGATTATATCATCGCCGACGTGGTGGGTCCTCAAGCCACCACGTGTTTGATTTTCCTATCGAGGATCGATAGGTGGTATTAATTTTCATAGTTCATTTTGAATATCACATTATATTACTTGGGTCAAATTCCATTTTATTACCTTTGTAATTATTTTATATTAACTTCCATGTTAATTACCAAGCCACATTATTTGCTATGTTCGGGCTTATTATTATCCAACTTGGAGAGCTCGAGGATATACCACTAAGTTCGGGATTACCTTATCAACAACCAAGGATATCTCATATCCTATCAACTCGGTGTATGTATATATCCAAACATACCAATATCTCCTTTGGCACATTATATTATTTGCCACGCATTTTATGCTAACTCCATCGCTTTATCTCCTTATCCCTCCAAACAACCACAACTCATAACATATAACCATAGTGCCCAAATAAAAACTAAACCGCCCTATCTTTTAAAGACCTCCTCCACCCTTTATGCAATTGGATGTGGGATTAAAACAAAAGGAGGCGGCATAGGATAAGGATATGGTATTTGAACCCCTAACCAACTCACCTAGAGAATTGGACGTGTTATAAAATGGCTCGCATACCTTTATAGAAGAGGGTGCAGTGCTGTGTATAGGCAGAATAGGGGTACTTGGAGGAAAAGGAAATTTTGAGGCACTTCCACTCAAAACCAGATCTCGAGTTATATATGTAAGTTGCTCATAATTTTAAGACAATCACGATGGTGTGATCATTTTTCAGATTTGGAGATTTTTTCATAGAGTTATTTGTTGTTAAAGTCACACAAATGCATAGAACCAAAGGGAGAGACTACTGTAAGTGGATAAGGAAGCTTAAGGACAGAGGTGAGCTCCATTAACGTCCTTCGAAGGTCTAAAACACATTTTTAAGGTTTTGATTCATTATTGGTTAATGTAAAGGTTATTGTATTTACATTTTTTTAACATTATTAATGGATCGGTTCACCATGAACCAGGGACGTAGGAATTCTGAACCCCGTAAACAATCTGGGTGTTGTGTTCTAATTTTTATTTTCAGTTTTTGATATTTGCAAGTAATTTAAATTCAGAATATGAATATGGATGCAACTATAATCAGTAATTGATAAAATTGGGAAATCAATTAAATCTGAAACAATGATTTTTGGGGCTTCGATCAAACAATGAAATTTTGAGTAAATTGCAAACTTAATTTCAGTTTGAATTCAGTCCTAAATCATATTTTAATCAGTTTTTGGAAGTCTAAAATCCTTTTAAGTTGATTAAAATTGAAGATCCTTTGAAATGATTAAAAGTGTTAGTTTCAAGCACCCATTTTCAGATCATGAGATGACAAAGATATCGACATAATTTTTAACAAAATGTCATTGTGACTATAAAAAAATTAGATTTGTAAATTACAAATCCATTAACCTTGATAATAAGAAAAACATGACACATATAATGAAATATGTGGACATCATTGGATGCATTAGGTTAACAAATACTATAATCTTATATTATTGGAAGACTTCACTAAAAATAAAATATAAGATGTGTACACCAACAAGAAAAAGATACATGTTTAATGCTAAAGATGATACCCACAACATCAATGGGAATATATGAGAAAAGATACAAGGGTTGGAGATTTTTCTCAATGTAGAAAATGAATGAAAGAAGGATTTTAATAACATACACGAGACCAAACAATCTATGGGATCGAGTGAGACTATAATGATATAAATATAAAAAAATATTAAAATGGACAATAAAAATGTCTTTGAATGCTTCTAGTCACCATCACTATTCTCGTTAGGAATGGAATTTTTGTAGGTAACTTAATACACAACTATAACATAGGTATGTATGAAGATCAATAATTACAATTATCATGAATTAAAGCGCTTGATTTTATGGCATTGGAAAATTCTCAATATACGGGAAGTTGGGCCCACATAACCATCACTTTGTAAATGAATAGATCAAGTCATGCTCAATGGATCCCTTTGGAAAGAAAATATTTCTATGAATTCCCCTCGGTCTCGGGAGTTGGAAACAAATCTTATCCATGTTTTTGTGAGGAATTGTGAATGGGTGGTCATAAAAGCTTATCTTTGATCATGGAATTCTTAGCAAAGTGGATGCCATAAACAATCATTTTTGTATCCATTGATATATCTATCGTGGCTTTCCAATATTGGACTATCGGACCTTCATGCGGCACATGAATCGTACACCGATGTATCTATGAACCTTCAAAACATTGAAGCTACCTTAAAGTTTTCTCCAGGGCCATGGATAACCTCACGGCTCCGAGAAAACCAATTTTCTTTGATACCCGATGAAAGAGCAACAAAAAGTTTGCACACTAAATAATAATATTGTTGTGATACTAATCTTTCAAACCATTACATAGTTATATAGGAAACTCTTAGTCATAAATATGGAGATTTATTTAACCACTAAATCTCCATATTTATCTCACCTAACATTCTACGTGATTTATATTAACAACTCACCTAATACTAATAACAACTAATTTACCTCAATGTAAATACTATTATGTAACATTTGACTTTCTATAAAGGTTTTAACATTATTAGAAATAATGGTAAATGAGACACCAAAACTTGTAACAATATCTTCAAGGAAGTACAATATGGAAGTTTTAATAGTCTCTTTTAATGCAATTACTTTAGCCCACCTAATCAAATAGTCCCGTAGACACCTAAATTCCACTTTTGTAATCTTATTGCTAAAAGCACACAAATCACTCACATTCTTACCATTTTCATTATAATTAGTGATTTCTACTAATTAACTAACATTTCTTACCATTTTGGTCAATTAACAATGCTTTTTTGATTACCTATCCTCTTTCACATTCAGGATGCCACTTTATGACAAATCGTAAGTCAAAATCCTCTTCCAAATAGACAATTAGTGATTATTAGCTAATTAAGCCTATTTTACCCTTGTTTTGGTCAATATACCCTATTATTGGCTCAAACCCCTCTTTCAACCACTCAAAATCACCCCACTTCCCTCCACAACATCTCAACAAGTTTCAAAAGCTTATCCTAGCCTCCTAATTGACCCTAAGCGGTTGATTAAGGATCCTCACATCCTAATCACTTGCTAATTCACTAATCATGGTTAGAAAGCCTTAATCAAGATTAGAAATTCTTAATCTACTTTGTGCTTTTAGTCCCACATGCACCAATATGCAAGTTTTCCTCAAAGGAAAAAAATATAAAAAGGACTAACCACATACCTTTAAACTTTACACCATGCTTTGAATTGCATATCATATAAGAAATATGATTAATAGCCAAGCTCAATCCTTGCCTCAAGTATTCAATGGGGTTAGTAGATGGGTATCTAATATGATCTTGTAGTCATTGTTGGAGAGACCATCTCACCTTCCTTGGAGTAACAACAACTCCCAATTTGATTGCTCCTAGATCTATTTAGGTCTATGTTAGTTAATTGAACATACTAGTAGGCATGCTTTAGCTAGGTTTTGAATTATATTCATGTTAGTTGTTTCAAGCATTCTATTAAGATTTTATCTTTGATGTAACTATTGTTAGATTTAATTATCATTGACTCAATTAAACTATATGGTGTTAGTCTTGTTAGTTTATCTTTACTTGGAAAATTTTAGTAGTCTTAATTCGGCATGCCCGGTGGGACCACAAGAAAGGATTCTCTATTCAGCTCAACGCATGCACGTACTTTAGAGAGGAGGTAGAGTTGTGTGGTCACTTAAGTAAAAAAATAAGCAAGGGAAAAATTCCTATAGAAAATCCTTGCGGAAAGAAAAAGTCCAAGTCCTATAGCGAAAACCTCTTTGAGGCGCTTGTGGAAAAACAAACGGAACAACCTATGGACAAGATAGTGTACCCACCTAAAGATGAGGATCTCCTGAACCACCTTTGGTAGAGGAGGATCTCAATATCCCTCCCGATCCTACACACATGGAAGACAAATCCAAGCTACTGGTGGAGGAGACAATAGATGTTAACATCGACACAAAGGAGATGCCTAGAATGGTTAAGTTAGGAGTTTTGCTCTCGGCCCAAGAACAAAAAAATTTACAAGTATTTTAAGAGAATATGTAGATATCTTCACTTGGTCTTACATAGACATGCCAAGAATTGATCTTGCATTAGTAGTGCACAATATTTTTGTACACCCAGACACCAAGCCCACAAAACAAAAGCTCTAAAGGATGCATCATTGCGTCTCCTTGCTAGTTAAAGAAGAGCTAGAAATGTTATTAGAAGTAGGATTCATCAGGCCTATCAAGTACTCGAGTGATACTCTAATGTGGTCCCAGTTCAAAAAAATCTAGCTAGTATCAGAGTGTGTACTGATTTCTGAGATATTAACAAAGCTTGCCCCAAGGACGATTTTCCTCTTCCTAACATCGACATGATCGTCGATTCTACTACTGGTTAAGAGATGCTATCACTCATGGATGGATTCTCAGGTTATAATCAGATAAAGATTGCTGAGGAAGATCAACATAAGACAACCTTTACAACCCCATGGGGGACATTCTGCTACCAAGTCATGCCCTTCACCTCAAGAATGCAAACACTACATATCAATGAGATGATGACTCTAATCTTTCATGACATGATTAGTGACATCATGGAAGATTATGTAGATGACATATTGGTGAAGTCCATAACTTTGGAAGAGCACCCAAAAATTTTGCGGCATATCATTTTAGCACCCGAGGGACTACAAATTCTGACTAAACCTGAAGAAATGTGTCTTGGCATGTTATCTGGAAAATTACTAGGATTCATTATTTCAAGGAGATGGATAGAAGTAGATCTGAAAAAGGTTTCCACTATAATGGAAATTCCTCCTCCTACCAATATTAGACAATTGTGGAGCTTACAAGGAAAGATCCAAGCCATCAAAAGGTTTATATCTCAACTTGCAGACAAGTGTCATACATTCACACATCTTCTCAAGAAAGATGTTAGTTTTCACTAGGGACCAGAGCAATAACAAGAATTTGCTTTGCTCAAAAGCTATTTGGCTAAACCCCTTATTCTAATGCTACCCATGATAGGAGAACCTTTATTACTCTACATCTCTACCACACACTTTGCAATTGGGGCACTGTTGGCCCAATATGATGAAGAGCAAAGAGAAAAAGATGTGTACTAATGGAGCAAAACATTGATAGCTTATGAGCTCAACTATACGTAGATTGAGAAATATTTCCTAGCTGTAATTTTTACCTTCCAGAAACTACACCACTATTTACTCAACAATAAGGTCAAGCTTATTTAAAAGGTATTTCCATTAAAATACTTGTTGTCAAAGCCCGCACTCACGGGAAAAATGGCTGTTTGGATCATCTTACTCAACGAGTTTGACATTGAGTATGTACATCAAAACTCGGTGAAAGGATAGGTTCTAGAATATCAGCTAGGATAAGCTCCACTACCCAGTCTTGAACCTTTGAGTTTGGAGCTCCCTGACTCATCTATGATGTACCTCGAGGAATCAATCATATGGAAACTATACTTTGATGGATCCTTCACCTTTCATGGTTCATGCGCCGAAGTTGTGTTGATAAATCCTATGGAAAAATTGATTCCCTAGGAATTTTGGCTTGGGTTATGGGATATCAAACAAGTCAATTGCATTGGTGATTGAATTCTCATTATTAAATAGGTCACAAATGAATACAAGTTAAAAGATGAGAAAATTATTCCATATAAAGTAATGGTTGATTCTTTTAAGGAGTTCTTCGAGAAGATAATATTTGAGAAAATACCAAGAGCACATAATAGAGCAACAAATTCTATGGATATAGTAGGATCCATGTTAAGTATTCCACTTGCAAACAATGATATGCCATTTTTTGTGGAGCACTTACAAACGCCAACATATGACATACCAGAGTCTGTTTGGTGTGTGAAGTTGTTGGTCCCTTTTCTTGTGGTACTTGTGAAATATTTAATTACCTCCATGATGGAACCTTTCCCAAAAAAATTTCCCGTACCAAAAAATGAACCCTCATCCAATGTATAGCCTGCTATACCCTACTTGGGGGCACCCTCTCTTTCGTCGAGGTTACAATGGGAATCATTGTCACTGTCTAAATTTGGATGAGTCCATCCAAGTAATCAAAGACGTGCATGAAGGAATCTGTGTGGCTCATACTAATGGGATCATATTGGCAAAGAAAATACTTAGAGTAGGCTACTATTGGCCTACCATGAAGCATGACTATTGTAACCATGTGAATAAATTCTTAGATCATCAAAAGTATGGTAATTTGATACATGCGTTGGCGTAATTTTTGCAACCATTGGCCGTTCTCAAAGTGAAATATCAATCTTATAGGAAAACTTAACCCCATCTCCTCGGATGGCCACAATTTCATTATAACTGCTACTGAATACTTCACAAAATGGGTAGAGGTTGTTCCTCTTACCTATGTTGAAGGCGCCCAGATCTCTAAATTTATAATGAATGATATCATCTGTCATATGGTATCCCCTTAGCTATTATCATTGATAATGGTAAACCATTTAAAAATAAAGCTGGAAAGCACTTTGCAAGCATTTTCAATTTTCCCTCAAGTTATCGATCCCATAGTACCCTCAAGGTAATGGGCAAGCCGAAGCTTCCAAAAAAAACGTCATTCGTATTATGGAGAAGATGGTGAATACCAATGGCTATAACTAGATTTTATAGATTCACCTTGCCCTATGGGCATTCGGAAAATCTATCTCGTACCCCTACGGGTGCCGCTCCATACTCCTTAGTATTCGACACGAAGTCGTACTACCTCTAGAGATCGAGATCCCTTCTTTGCGTTTCGAGCTAAGGGATTACGAATGAAGAGGAGGACTACAAAGTAGCTCAACCGAAATAATTGGAATTATTAGACGAGAAACGACTTTACACCCTAAATCACCTTAAAGTGTATCAAGATCAAGTGTGGCAAAACTACAATAAAAATTGCATACCTCATCAATTTAAGGTAGGAGAATTGGTGTTAAAATAAAATCAAAAGAAAACCAATTAGGATCGAGAAAAGAAAGGGAAATTTGAACCTAATTGGCTAGGGCCATATGTTGTGATGGCCAAGTTCGGTTTAGGTGCCTATAAGCTTGCCTATTCAGATGGTCAAGAGCTTCGAGAACCTATGAACTCAATGCATCTTAAGTGTTTCTATGCTTAGGCACGGGGTCCCTAAAATATTAGAAAACAACAAAAAGTATAAAAATTGAAAAAGAATAAGATAAATAAACAGGTACATCCAATAGTGAAAACCACACAATAGTGGTACTTTGGATAAGTCCTTTGGTAAAAACTGATTTTTGGCACCATTGGAGGGTCCGTTGTTCACAAGATTTTCAGGTTTAGGAGTATGAAAACTTTTTCCTAATCTGGTATTTGCCTTCGTATGAGTCCCTTGTGAGCTTGTCCCTCTTTTCCCTGATCCGGATAATCCTACTTCTCAATGCAGAGAGTTTGACTTTGAATATTCCTAGCTCACACTGGGGGAAACTTCGTATCATCACCTTCTTGGACATAACACATGGCATTCTGCCCTTGTACATCCCATCTAACACTGGGGGCATCCATGTTTCTTTATTTCCTTACACATTCTCTTTGAAAAAATTCTTAGAAAACATCAAAAACATTCGTATAACTTTGAAAAACTCAAAAACATTCAAATACGTTTCGTAGAAAACTCCAAAACAATAGAAAATTATCTCAAGATAATACCCAAAAATAATGAAAAACATCCTAAAACAGTCCCACAAAAACAAAGTGGTAGTTTGCTTTCTTTTAGTTGTTGGTTTGTATGGTTTTTGTTGCATTGCTTTTTCATATTTTGTTCTTTAAGTTGGATTCATTTTCTTACTTAGATTGAGTGTTACTTTAATTTGTGGTGGATTACATTGAGTCCATTTTATCTTGCATACTTGTAGATAGTTGTGTTGCTTTGGTTAGATTTGTTTAACTTGTGCTTGTTATTTTTAGTTGTAGATTTTGTTACCATTTCATCATCATATCAAATAAACCATCACATCTATACATAATATATCAATAAAATCTAAGTCTACATCACACATGTATGCTAAAGCTAATCATCAATACCGTATCATCAAATGACACAAGAGGGGTTGTGTATGATCAAAACCTATCCCCCACACCAATATCAAAAATAAAAACGTGTTTGAATCAAAGTATCTCATCAACATGTAATATGACATCAGTTGAGGCTATCTCATAAATCTAACAACATGTGATACAAACATAAATAAATAGATTAAGCATGTTATCTCATAAACAAAGTGTGATACACCGGTAATACATCAATCATCATATATATATATAAATATCAAATGTCCATGTACAAAATCAATGTGTCTCGGATACATATCAGATACAAAATCCATCATGGGCATCTATACAAAAATGTGCCTTCATCACGAGGCATGATAAAAAATAATACATATACATATGTACAAAAGTATGCCTTCATATTGAGGTGATACACCAAAAATATACATATAATATGTCAATAAGAGAGTCAACCATGACTCTCACCCTCTTTGGGACTTCCTAGCCTACGGCCTGGGGGAAGCTACTGATGTAACGGTCCTACAGAGGCCGGTACATTCTCGCTGCACTATAAGTGCTAAACTGATCTGGATGATCATGAGGTCCTCTGGGATCTAGATATAGACCTGCTAACATCTACCTAATCAAAAGGGGTATCTCTCTGTCCCTATGGAACGACTTGGTGGTACAATGCCTTGTAGTAGGAGGCCTCGCCACTAGCTTTCATAATATCTACTAATATGTCCGACATCGCAGATCTTTGAAGATTCTGCAGAGAGCATCACGCTCTCTTGTCACTATGGCTATGTCTACCTAAACTTTTGTACACTTTACCGTTCACCGAACCCGCTCGGCCACTACTACGATCTCACTCTGTCATGGTCTCGTGTGCTCTCTCGGTCCCGCCTCGATCTCGCTCTATAATGAGATGATCCATCTCTGTGATCACCTAATTTTTTTGTGTAATGGCTCTGGTCCCTCTCATCTCGTGACTCGAAGCCGTAGGACTACTACCCGGGGTAGCTACTACTATAAGGTAGTCCACCTACCCACCAACCAATACATCATGAATATATCCTCCTCCATATCCACTACACCCCGCCATTTCCTACACCTCTTGGTGGACTGTGTGGTGGACTCACATGAGGGGGTGATGGAGGTACCTACAATGGTGCCCGTAAAGGAACCTGAAGGGGCATCCGTGGTGCCAATACCTATGGTTGCACCATTACCTGGTGCTGCACTAAAACCTACTACTGGACTAACACATGTTGTGCCATTACCCCTATCTGTGGACTCTGCTTGTGCCTCTACCCATGCATGTGGATCTCGGACCTGTCACCCCTATACTATTACATCCAAGACCTCATGTGGTCAATCTTTTTGGCAGCATAGTGGCATACCACCCTATATAATATGGGGTCATCCTGGATCCACTATCTATGCTCGCTGCACCCATCTTTGTGGAACCTCCTATAAAAAGCTAGTACGAGCTCGATCCATCCCGATCTAGGACCCCATATGAAATGTGTCTCTCGTATCTCGCGTGCATACCACATCTTATCACCAAGAATCCCATGTATAAGACTAAAATGCCACTGGACCCGGTCCACTCTATACCACTCCATGATATGGCTCTTGCTCCCAAGGATAAAGTGATCTATTACAACAATTCTCAACTCACATGCATCCTGAGGCCACATGTATAATCAATATGACCTTCATGTGATCATGTGAGGTTGTACCTCATCAAACAATCACCTGTAATAGTCTATATCACCCATGTGACCATGAATATCATCTCCATCTAGAACCCATCCCATGATAGAAGGCTCTCTAATAACTCGAGCTCTTAATGCTCCTGTAGGATGTCCTATCACAATATGGTCCTAGGCCCATATTTGTAACAAAATGGTAGGACCCACGGACCTCGCTCCATGGTAAGCTATCATTTGTAAATCTGCGTATAAATGATCAAGTATACATTGACCTCATAAATAAACCTCTCCTTGAAGAAGGTCATGAATCACTCCAATGAGACCTAGAGGAAACTGAGCACCAATATTTTCAAACAATAATATGTTGTTGACAAGAGCTAACAAAAACATAGGGACTCGTCCTAACCGTTGATCGCCATACACCTCCTAATGAAGACTGTCATACCTCGGCGGGTATGTCTACCACTCCAAACATCTCGACTATGCATCACTCAATACAGTCCTGGTGACCATCATATGTGATCAAGCGACCCTAGATAGGAACTTGTAAGATCCACCACACATCCTCTAAGGTGATGCTCATCTCGCCAAGTAGGAAGATGGAAGGTTTAACTCTCACTCCACCATCTCTTAGATAAGGTTGTGAGCAAGCTATGATCTAAAGTAATCTATGGCATGTGAGCCACATGGGATAAACAGGTGATCTCCAGTGTGATCTCTAAGAAAATCTAGTCGTGTCATCTAAACGTTGCCTCGTAGGCCTGGAGCTGCCCATGTCGCTCCTATATCTCTAATAGCTCTAAATCCATCTGCGAGGTCAATCAAGTCATTTATTATGATCTTATACTTCTATTATAAATCCAATTTGTCTTTTCTACTACGTTATTCTTCTATTTTATCATCTTATTCATCTATACCTACCATCTAAGTTTTTCCTTAAAAACCTTCATTTCTTCTCTAAAAACATTCTAAAAATGACTTCCTAACATTAGCACCCCACGGCGGCGCTAGTGCACCCCCTACAAAATGAGCACCAAAACACACCGATGCACCCCTCGGCACGTCAATGCCCCCATCCGCACATAGGCGTACTCAATTTTCCCCCAAAGCTAGCATTTACATAGGCACATGTCTCCTTGCATAGGCACATACGCGCCCACACCGCTTGGAAAATTTTACATAGGAACCCCTCTTAATGCACCGACGCATATGCGCCTACATATGCTTCAGCATTAGCACACCCTATGAGCATAGGCGTGCCCCCAAGGCTGCTGCGCTTTTGCACATTCGTGCACCTTTTCTACCCTAAAACCGCCCTAATAAATGTGTTTTACCAAAAATTAAATGCTATAAAAGTACAAAGATGAAGAGTTCAACTTTGTGTACCTATGGGCCATCCGCTGGAAGTCTCATGTAGTCTCTCATGCAATCCGCATAGTTTTTCTCGGTTCTCGCACCCTTGCCATTTCCTCTCGTAGGTCAGAGCTCAATCAACAGTAAAAAGGTAAGTGAATGTGGTAAATGAATTGGCCGTGATGGCTTATATACCCATTTTTACCCCCGTGACATGTTTCTCACCCCTGAGGCACCCTGGAGCCATCGTGGTTCTTCTAAATTCTTTTAGCACTTGTGATGATTATTTTAAATAAATAATTATTTTGCGCCCATTTTGCTACCAGGGCATGTTTTTGCTTCTCGGCGACCTTTTCTACTACCTGGGGCATATTTTGCCTCATGGTGAATTTTGATGATGTTCCACTTCTACAATATTTTCTTCCTAAAAATTCAAAAATTCAAAACAATATAATTTTTTTCAAAAATCCAAAAAATTGGTAAAATCATTAAAATCCAAAAATTGTAAAAATTTATTTTTTTCAAAATTGGTAAACATAATGCACACAGTTGAAGCATGTATCAAATGAATTGTCCTCGAACATCAAAATTTGTCCTACAAAAACATCTTTCTTAGGTTCTTTCTTGTTCTTGTCTCAAACGACTTACGGATCATCGTGATCTACCTCCATTAACAAAGTTGGCTTACTTACTATGTCGGTACTCTCGTGTAATAATGAGTTACCGAGACTCGTGTCATAGTGCTGAATTTTTCCATGGGACTAATTGTGTCATTCATTATTCCCCTCGCATGTGTCCTTGCTTGGGGAACCATTTTTAACCCTTGTCTTTATAATATGAACATTCGGGAACTGAAGCTTGATAACAAAAATATTGGTACAACCGATGTGTAATTGTCCTCGCTTTCTATGTTAGGTTAGCTGGTTTAATTTCTTGTATTCCATTACATTATATATGTTGCATAAATTTAAGCATCATTTTACTTTCTCGTATTGCATTGCATTATGTATGTTGCATGGAGCTACGTATTTTTAGCATGAACAAATGTTAGCAATATAAATTTTCATGTTATTTTACACTTTTTGTTTATTTTAATAAAATTTGATGATTTACATCATAGGGGCAACTTGATGAAACATAGTTTCTTATTGAAGATTGGATGCAAAGAAAGAGCTATTCCCATTCTCCATTATCATTTCTTATCACTACTAATTCTTCTTCCAAATCACCTGGGCCAATAAACAATCATGTTTATTCCTATCCTATTTCTTCTATCCGTTTCGATCATATTTTCAATTGTCGATTGACTTCTTCTATCACCCCATCGACACTCGAGGGGCATCCTTCATTCTAATATTTTTCTTCAAATATTTACTTTCTTATGGTTGTCTACTATATTTAAAGTGAAGTTACTTACTTCACCTCAAACAGGGGCAAATGTAGACACCTAAATTCTCGCTTTCGTAATCTTATTGCTAAAAGCACACAAATTACTCACATTCTTACCATTTCCATTATAATTAGTGATTTCTACTAATTAACTAACGTTTCTTACCATTTTTGTCAATTAACAGTGCTTTTTTGACTACCTATCCTCTTTCGCATTCATAATGCCACTTTATGACAAATCGTAAGTCAAAATCCTCTTCCAAACAAACAATTAACGATTATCAGCTAATTAATCCTATTTTACCCTTGTTATGGACAATATACCCTATTATTGGCTCAAACCCCTCTTTCAACCACTCAAAATTACCCCACTTCCCTCCACAACATCTCAACAAGATTCAAAAGCTTATCCTAGCCTCCTAATTGACCCTAAGCGGTTGATTAAGGCTCCTCACATCCTAATCACTTGTTAATTCACTAATCATGATTATCAAGCCTTAATCAAGATTAGAAATTATTAATCTACTCTGTGCTTTTAGTCCCACATGCACCAAGATGCAAGTTTTCCTCAAAGGAAAAACTATAAAAAGGACTAACCACATACCTTTAAACTTTACACCATGCTTTGAATTGCATATTATATAAGAAATATGATTAATAACCAAGCTCAATCCTTGCCTCAATTCTTTAATGGGGTTAGTATATGTGTATCTAATATGATCTTGTAGTCATTGTTGGAGAGACCATCTCACCTTCCTTGTAGAAGCAACAACTCCCAATTTGATTTCTCCTAGATCTATTTAGGTCTATGTTAGTTAATTGAACATAATAGTAGGCATGCTTTAGCTAGGTTTTGAATTATATTCATGTTAGTTGTTTCAAGCATTCCATTAAGATTTTATCTTTTATGTAACTATTGTTATATTCAATAAGCATTGTCTCAATTAGACCATGTGGTGTTAGTCTTGTTAGTTTAGCTTTGCTTGGAACTTTTAGTAGTCTTCAAATCTATAGATGTCAACACCCACTTGTGGTCAACACTAGATTGTGGATTTATCATGACAATAAAATCTAGACCCAACTGAATAAAATGCTGATCTATTTAGATAGGATGAAGAGGAATGGAAATAAACCTTTGATTTCCTACGAAGTAATCACACTCCTTACAATTTATCACCCCCTTATAGGCATATTTGAACAAATCAATCCAAAGTAATAACCATCTCTCATGGTTTTAGCAAGTAATAGTTCTTGGTGAGAAATGACCTCTTGATAGGACATCATGGAAATATTCAAGCACCCTATCAACTTGATAACGCGTTCAATACACCTCAATAGAGCTCCATTCATATATTTTTTAAACAAAACACCATCAATAAGGACAAAACTAATGGATTGCAACCTAAAATGCCTCCTCTTTACCTTGTAAAGGCCTTGAGGATACTCACCCATTTGGTAAAATGTCACCATATCTTGAGTCAACTATTTCAAACATGGAGGGGAGCCGGTTTGTCTTCTTGCAATATGTATATTATATTGTTATCATCTTCCAAATCTCTAATGCAAGCTGCTCACACAACCCTTTACCCCTCACAAGCTTGGTGATTTTGATATAAACATCATATTCCATGAACCTTTTGATCTAACTCTCTTTCAATCACATCCACACTCAAAAGAAACACTTTCACACTTGGACGAGGCACCATCAATTGAATATTGTTATTAGAAAGCATGTGCTTAATTTTTAAAGAGCTCTTACGACAACAAAGACTTGTTTCTCAACAAAACTATACCTTAACTCATAGTCCTTGAGTATTTGAATGAAAAAGGCTATTAGATGCTCCATTTGATCACTATTTGGTTGAACTAAGATAGATGAAATTCTCTCACTTCCTCTAAAAACATGAAGAATGATGTCTTTATCATAGTTAGGATTCATAAGAGTAGGGGCTTGAGAAATGGCTTGCTTAATATTTTCAAAACTATCCTTACCTTCCTTTGACCAACTGAAAAAATATTCTTCTTGAGCATGGAGGTAAGAGGATTAAGCAAAGTGGAAAAAAATGGTATGAATCTCTTCACGAATTTTATTCTCCCGGTGATATTTGAAGACATTTTTATGTCTTAGGAGAGAGATCTAAAATGGCATTCAATCTCTTTGGATCAATAACAAGACCATCCTTTGAGACTCGTGTCCTAATATTTTACCCTCATGAACACTAAACACACATTTTTTAGGATTTAAAGAAACACTAAACTCTCTACATCTATCAAATACTTTACTTAGATGATCCAATGTCAATGTGTATTCTTTGAATAAACAATTATATCATCCAAATATACCAAAATCAAGTCATTAATAAGACCCTTAAGGGCAATGTTCATTGCCCTTTGAAAAGTTTCAATAGATCGGTCAACCCAAAAGGCATCTTCTTATAAGCACGTGTTCCCCATTTTGTTGTGAATGACATTTTAAAATGATCCAGTTCTTGAACAAGGATTTGGTTTTACCCGAATAACCATATAAGAGAGATAACCTTTCAGCCCCACCACTATTCGAAGGATTTGTTCTATGGATGGGATAGAATAATGGTATTTGAGAGATGTTCTATTCAGGTATCCGAAGTTTACACATGTTCGATCTCTCCTTTCTTCTTCCTGAATGGATGTAGATTATCCACCCAAAGGGAATGTTTGATTGGGAAAATTATGTTTTCCTCTATGAGCTTGGTTAGCTCTTTCCTCATTAAGGGTTCAATATTTGGATTTATTGACCTTTTTTGGCCTAATAGGATTTGTATTGGGATCCAAATCAATAGTATGCTACACTAATCCCGACCAAAACCCTTAAGATTCTCATAACTCCATACGAAAAAATTGTCATATTCTCTAGAAAGGCTAATGAAATCTTGTCTTTCAGAATTGCAACATACCTTTCCAAGTGTTAAGAGTGTGTCCTTTGAGATGACCACTTGTTCATAGTTTTCTTCTTTGGTATTCATATTCATACTTTCCTTGTTGAACTAATCATCAATGTTAAAGACACTCTCTAGCGTAATTAACCCTTTTGTTAGCTTGTTGGTCTTCAATTGGATTACTTGGTTCTCATATTGCTCTTGCAAAGTTGAGTGATTTTTAGCAGAAAATTCTACCTTGTCTTGCAAAAAAATGACAATATGTCTTGTCACTATCAACAACTTGCCACCTAGTTATGTTTTCCAGACTATTGGTCTAACCAAAAAATTGAAATGCTAATTTGATCCTTTCATGATGTCTTGAGGAATATCATATTTTTAGCCAATTGATGCAAACCTATCAACCTCTTTGTTTTATGTTCTTGGTATCACTTAGATGTTGAAAGCATTAAATCCCTCAACTACATCCCACACTCTATGTTTGTAGTCTTTTATCAAGTTGTTCTTGGATACACTTTGAGCTCTAACATGATGTATGATGAGCTCACTATCTCTAAACACCTGTAATACTTTGATTCCCCTCTTTTGTGCTAATTGGAGACCTTGGATCAATGCTTCATATTTAGCTACATTATTGGTACAACTGAATTGAAGTCTAAATGTAGAGAAGTGACTTTATTTTTTAGGAGAGACCATCATAACCCAAACACCAACACCATTTATATATCAAGCCATCTAAGTAAAGATGTCATACTCCCTCAAGATCTTCTTCGACTTCATAAGGTTAGGTATATTTTTTTCCCTCATGTATGTAATAAGTACCCAACATGTTTTCCTCCATATGTTCATATGGATCAAACTCATAGTGTTCCTTTTCCCAATTATCAAGCAAATGTATGGAAGATCCTAAAAGGGTTTAACAACATAAAGAATAACATTATCTTCCCCTTGGTCATGCATAATACAATTCATGTTGAAGAGACTAGGCATGTATGGCTCAATATTATCTTTAAAAATAGGTTCAACCTTGATCATTACTCTTGTTCCATATATAGTCCTAAGAATCATGTGTGACCAGTATGACGAAAAATATCCCCCCATTTTGTGGTAAAATATGTAGAAAGGAATATGGAAAAATAGGGAGGGAGATCAATAATTTAAATGTCTTACAAAATTGAAAGGCTTGGACATGCATTAACAGTAAGGATCATATTATTGATGATTCCAATTGTATTGACACAAATTCCATCTAGTTGGAAAACCCCCTTAATGATTGGTGTATATTATATGTCTAACAAATAAACAATTTTGTTGGGCATAACATAACCGCAAGGTCTAGAATCTATCATAAAATTATGCACAAGATGTTTACCAATGATTAGGGAGATATAAAAGGGAGGTGGCTTTCTGATCTTAATTTTTTCTCCTTCCCTTCATTGGCATAGACTTGTAGGAGTTCTTGATGTGTACCCTTTTTTGATTCATTCATGTAATAGATATGATTCAAAGATTCTTACTATAAATCTATCTATGTTGGAATGGAAAGTGCTTCCCATATAGTCACATTCAGATTGGTTCTTTTATTTTTCTCCACTACATTTAAAGGAATATGGAAAAGCTTTGACCGAGCCTTAGTAGTAGCAACAACCTCTTTTGATTGTTGACTAATTGGAGGCTGATTTTTGGGCTGATTGTCCCTCCTAATAACCTGATTTTCCTGTATTTAATAAGGTTTAACAATTGTACCCTCTCTTACAATATATTGTGGTGTTTGGGAGGTAGATGACTAACCCACCATGGAAGATGTTTCTCCTTCCATTTCTCTCTCTTTAGACCTTGTGTTATATGCGACTGGATTACCTCCCTTATTTACTACTTGATTCTAATTTACAACATAAAATTTCTTTCTTCCAATTCAAAAGAGTAGATTCACTTTTTACTCGTACCCAATCTTATTCATCTTTTGGATCTGATTCTACATGCTATTCTCATAGTACTGATGCACTTTGGATCATTAAAGCTTGGTTGAGAACCCCATTTTTACAAGAATTTTGATCATGGGGCTGATTACATGGGTAACACCATTCATAATATTGTACTAGGTTGTTCTAAAATTTAACAATAACTCTCGAAAGAGCTTGCAACAATAGGGTGTTGAGTGTTTAAAGGCCTAACATAAAGAATTTGGCACTCTCCTTAGACATTACCTTGATAGGGTTTCCTATTAGGCTAGTATTCTTGATTAGAAGGTTGATAAGGTCTGTTATGTTGGGATTGTTGCCTCTTTAGAGCCACCAAATCATTTCCAAAAATTTATAGCAAGGTTTTAACTTCACATGATTCATTGGAAAGGGAAATATGTAGAATTGGATGACTGATTACTCCAAGAATAGGTGCCAAAGTATTTTGACTATATATGGGCTCGGGAAAAGAGGAATTGGCGAGTCTAGGATATATATTATTTACTTGGACTAAACAATTTTCAGCTCTTATAGCTATTTCATAAGCATCGGGTAAAATGTTTCCTTCCATGGAATGAATCATAAAAACCACATCACTATTCAAATATTTTAAGTAATACAAGAATTAAGTTTTTGGAGAAGGCTTGATCGGGGTGGGATCCTATCCTAAGTATTTTGAAACCTAAAATTAAAATCCATCACGAGTTCATGAGGAGCTCTTTTAATAGTGGTAAGTTTCTCCATGAGAGATAAATGATCACTTTTTTCCTCAAAATTCTTGCAAATCTTTTCCCCAAGCTCATCCCATTTATGAGTAAAAGATGGTTGTAAAATTTTATACCATTGTAGTGATTTTCCTTTAAAAATATGAGGCTAAGAGGTTGACTTCTACATCATCTTTAGTGATAAGGTGGAACGAACACACATTCAAAACATCTAAGATGTGATATATATATATATATATATATATATATATATATATATATTTATATGGGTGGTTGAATTTTCTCCTATAAAGAATGAAATGCTCTTTAGGGAAACTACTAGGATGTCATGTTGGGAATTCAAAGCCAAGGGGCTACCACCATTGAAAGTCACAAAAGGTTGAATTATTTGATAGGCCACAAGGGGAATGGGTCTTAGATTCCTAAGATGATGAGGGACAAGTCTATTAAGAGGGGGAGTTGAATGAACTCTCGGTGGTGGAGATACAAGTCTTTAAACATGTCTTCCTCTCCTCCTTGGTGAAATTTGAAGATATTAAAAAGACTCTCCTCTTAATATACTATGTCTTATATGCATCCTTCTCATAAAACATAAATAATTGACTGCTAAAACAAGAAGGTTTGAAGTTAGGTGTTACAATATGTGTTTTTTTTCCTCCAAAGGCAAAGTTCCATTGAAAAAAATTCAATCTCAATGTAGTATATTAAGGCTAAGTTGTAGATTGATCAAATTTCTCATATGGGGTGTGCCAAAAAAAAATCACTTGAAGTTGCACCCCTGTTAAAACTAGGCTCAATACCTAAATGAAACATTACAAGACCTTCAAAGTGTGGGACAATGGAAACTTCAAGGTCAATCTCTAGGTGAAATTTTTGTCTCCTTCTACTCCATTTCATTGCAACTAATCTAACCAACAATATATCCTACTTTTAACTAATTCTAGTTTAATATTCCAAGGGACCAGGGTTAGAAAGATGAAATATTGAAAGGAAAAAAGGTGATGTACCAAACTGAAATGGGGTACTGATATGGCTTTAAAAGACACAAAAATAACTCAACATATGAAGCTTTAGAGAATGCACACAAGAACTTTAAATGAGACAATCAAAGTAAGACTGAAAACTACAAGAGGACTAAAATATTCACATTAGACACTTATGCATCCAAGGGAAAGAGATCACACTTGTAATTTTAACAAGAAATTACTCATCCATAATCCCACCAAGCAAGATGTGCTTTAAAACTTCACAACTTGTATTACGGGGTGTATAAGCATTAATTTTAAGGCTCAAAAGAGTAGATCTCACAAAACTAATATAAAATAACCTCTTTCTATTTCTCTTACAATCATATAGATAGAAGATCAAAGAAAGAAGAGAAAAATTATAGATTCCCAACACTTAAATGAACTACCCACCACAATGCCCATCAAGGACCATCAACCTTTAGTGATCATTACCATCATGGAAATTTTTTTGTCTTGGGTTATGTAAAAATAGACCACAAAGGAATGGGGAAACATAGTAAACAACACCATTCTAGTAGTTGATGCTATTAGAAGCATCTAAAATTATCCCATCGTGATCTACTATCCATAAACTTCCCAACAAGACCAATTTTATCCCAAATGGTTACTTGGATCAAAAGATATAGGAATTTAAAGAGCCCCATGTGATCCCACATAGTTGATGGCCATGGGGCCATCAAATTTAATGTTTGGGTCACCTCTTTTAGCATGTTAGAGAACAAGTTAGGATTACAAGCCTTTTTTGTAACTTAAATCCGAAAAGTAATGGGTGGGTTTCAAGGTTTTGACCGCATTCAACATGAAATGTGTAAACATTCTCTAGAACCTTGAAATATCGAAGCATGTAAATATTCTCTATAACCTTAAAATCTGAAAAATGTAAAATATACTACGAGAACCCTAAAATCTGAAACATGTAAATATGCTCAAGAACCCGAAATCTCTAAATATGTAAATATGCTCTGGAACTCCAAAATCCTCGAAATATGTAAATATAGTACATTTCGGGGTTTAGGGTTTGGGAAACACACTACACCTTACATATCTTCATACATGGAGAGCTGAAATATTGAAATGTAATGTAAGATGCAACCTTAATTAAATTCATACTTTTATTGGAAAAATATAGCTCCAAATGGCAACATTTATTTATGGAAACATTACGGCCTTAGGCATTTTCCTTTCAAAGAGAAATGAGACTGAAAATTCAATAGTTACATCATTTTAAAAATTATTTTCAATAATTCATTTTTTCTTGATCTTCCTCGAACTTTGAGGTATGGACCCAATATTGAATAGGTATCTCCTTAAACATTACTTCCCTCCACTTCTTGCACCAAAAGTGACACAAAATCCTTTTAATATGAATATCATACATTTGTGTCATGTAGATAATGAATATATTATCAAATTGACAAACAGACTAACCCTAAAAGTCACACAAAAATTCTTAGAGGGGTTAAGGCTAGGTAATAATCTAATTAAGATAAGTGGCACAAATTTTAACAACTTCAATCGTATTTTTGCATCTCTACACAAATGCATGGGGAAAATTGCTCTTCAATAAATAGTGAATAATTAGTGTGCTCTTGTGTAGGTGTGTAGTCTCCTCATTTTATCTCCTCTATAGCTTATGCCCATCTCAATTCACAGTTCACCAAGTCTTGTTTTACACAATTCCCATCACAATGTACACACAAAAAGCTAAGTCTCATTCGGTTGGCTTGCGCCTTGCTTATAACTTTACTCAAAACTTGTGTGTGAAAAATCCTCAAGGTACTCTCACAAATGCTCATAATCCCTCATAATTTTCCATCCCACACGAATCCTTCAATTCCTCACAACATTTCCTATTTGTTATGCCACTATGCCAATCTTGTATCTTTTAATCTTACGTCAACTTTGCATAACACTTTTGTGACATATCCAAATTTTGTGCAATGGATATTCTTCTCATTATCCATGTGGAGCATCTAAAGTTTCATGTGACTTGCAAAGTGGAACCTTTGTATTTCTAGCAAAACATCATGGAATCTCACTATATAATCATAAAAATAAAAGTATTGCTGCCATGCACAATCAAGAGTAATCTCAATCATTACACGGAAGATGGAGCAACGTGCATTGAATTCCCATCATGATCACATATTATTGTAAATACCCTCTTAGAAATGTTGTATTAATATGTAACATAAACATATGCATAAGGTTTGGTTGGTCATCTCTTATTTTTCCTTAGAGATCAACGTTATAGAAGGAATACTTACATGCTGTGTATCTTGTAATTATCACACTACCTTGTAATTTTTTCCTGTCTAGGAAAATTAGTTAGGAAGTGTTTCCCCTTCGATCACAAAATATTTTTACCTTTTCCTTTTTAATAAATTTTAAACCTATGTAGTTCCCCATTTTTTGGTAATGAACATATGTTACATTTCCGAAAATAAGTATCTTCTGAAAATGATTGTGTGTATGATTCATTATAATCAATAACCCGACACTCTTATAATCCTTACAAATCCAACTAGCACCAAATCATACTTAATACGTAGTCTTGGGATATTTGGTATGGATCATGATGTTCATAGAAGTTAAACAAAGAGACTTACAGGGAAATAGTCCATCCAAGAATATTCATAATAACGCATTCTTAATTTACCATAATGAATAGAATTTGATTTGATAAGAAAATATGAGAGAATAAATAATTCACAAAACCTTGAAGATTAAACAAAAGTAGAAAAATTACATACACATAATAACACAATGCACAAGATATATCCCGAGAAAACATTTTAGGATAAAACCCAACACAATAAATTATCTTCGTATTACATTAACTCAATTGTTTTACCATACAATAATGTACTTCTTAGTTCTACTATATCCTACTACATGTCCAACTATATGTAAGCACATTAGTAGGTAACCATCACAATAGTATTACAAAACAATGGGTGCCAAAACCATGGGCCAAGAATACAACGCATAATAAATCCACATAAACATGAGTGATCTAACCACCCATAATTAACATAGGCTAAAAATACCTATAATGAGGCTGAAAAAATAGGGAACCCCAAAAATTTTCACAGGGGCTAGTCCCAAAACCCTTAATTAGGGGAGTGTTTCCCCAAAATCTCTAGCCATGGTGATGCCCCAGACCCCTACAACCATGTTGGGTTGTAAAATATAGAAGAGTGTAAATTCCTAGAAAATATAAAACACATTTCCAACATTCTCCCACTTATTGAATACTTTCCATTGGGGGGTTTAAGGCCATATGGTCAGTAGCTTAGGGAAATTAAGCCCACCGATTTTTGTACCAATTAAATTTCTTAGTGCTTACAACCTTTATCAAAAAATCAACAACATTATCTTTAGTGTTTACCTTCCCCAAAAATATATTATTCTTTTCCACCATTTATACTATGAAATTGTATTAAACAAAGAATGTGTTTCATTCTAGAATTATACTCGTGGATTATTTGTTAGAAAAATTGTGCTTTGACTATTGTTATCCATATTTCTCCCCCCAGGCCATGTATTGGATCACCTATGACCCCACATAGAAATAACTTGAGAAAAATCATCCAAATATGTAAATAGGTCACAAAGGGACTCAACAATGGAATAACATGGTCAGAAAAGAAGGGGCAAGTGCCGCAGAGGAACCAAGAGCAAGAAAGGGGAAGAAATGATGAAGATCCAAAGTCCTCGGGTTCAAAACAGTTCAGAAAAGGTCTGAAATTGACTAAGTATGGAGGAGGCAGTGGAAAGAACCATGTGTCCTAACAACGCTTCTCCAAAGATGAATCCAAAAAGGGAAGCCCAAACGAGCACAAAGTGCTATTGTGTGGTCCTAGTAGGTGAAATGGAGAAACATCTTCAGGCATTTAATGTAGGATCTCTTTGCCTCAATAACCAAATCAGATTCGATTTGTTCCATCATTTCCTCTTCCTCCAAGGTGCCGAACCAAGGATTGATGCAGTAAAGACAAATTTGGGGGGAGATTTTGTAAAAGGCATTAATAGCAAAGTTAGTTGAGCTTCAAACTTGCTTTTCTCACTTCTCCCTCTCTTTCTCCTCTCTAACTGAATCTATAAATACAGGGGTGGGATTCATTGTAAAGGGTTGGACATTCCTTGTTTTACAGGCTCCCTTTTTCTTCTAGCAAAGGAATTTGTGGAATTTTAGGCCTTCCATCAAATTCGCAATATATTTCTTGCCTCCTGGCTGTTTTGTAATGTATTGTATCAATCTGCAGAGAAATTAAACACGTTTGTGATCGATTCTAGATCCTTCCTGTCTCTTTTTCTATAAATCTGGTTATCTCGTGTTTGATTATTGCATGTATTTTTGGTTTGTGTCTATCATCAGAACTAGCGTTCATCATTCCTTTGGTGAATCACCTTGTAGTTTAGTTATTGTTTATTTCTTGTACCCCTTTCTTATCTTTGTCTCCTTGGCAAGTTTTAGATTAGGTATAGAGATAAATCCTCTACAAGTTCTCACGTATGCATCTAAAAAGAAGAATAAGGAACAAACCTTTAATCTGGAGAGCTTTCCCATTTTGCAAGGTCTCACACCTTGGGGAAAGTTCAATGTTATACAATCACACCAAATGAGTCTGCCTTAGAAAAGTAGATTTTTAGAACTCATTTGGGGGTGCTGTGATTTCGCACCAACAATTTTAGCATGCCAAAGTGGGACTAGAGGTCTTCACTTTATTTCATCAAGTTGATATTTTATTGGTGGGATTCAACCTTTTGAGGCACATGTAAACACATCTGGTGACTCCATCTAGTCAAAAACCCATTCTCTAAGTTCAGACCTTTCTCATCCATTTTCTTCTTCCATATCTTTCATTTTCTCCCATTCCATGAAGTTGTGCAATCATGACTTCATTTCCATCATGGAATTCACACTTTCAGCAACAACAGTGCAATCAACCTCCAATGTATTCCTCAACTCCCCAGATCAGCATTTTAATCAAATCCAAAATCATTATGCTTGCCCACATGAACAATGCCAAAACTAGTTTGGCTATGGAGCTTATCAAGAGCAGGGGTATGCATATAATGACAGTAGTCAAATGGAAAATGTAGATCTGTTGGAGAAGATAAAAAAATGGAGGCAAACATGGTGCAATCCAGGGCTACAGCTCAAATGAAGGCTTTCAGAATTGGTTGCAGGGCACCTTGTCCATGGGTTGGCCCTTTTCCAAGACACTACTAACCCTCAAGAGAAGTTGGATTTCATTGTTGAAATGCTGCCCCAACTTGCAGAGTGGACCGAGGGGATAGAGATATATGAGCAAAGTGTTACACAACCTTGTCAATGGGTAAGTACACCACCTCATAGTTTTTCTTTTCCTCATTCTCAGCCAATATCATTTCAGCAGTATCAAGTTCCAAGCTTCCCATCTACTGCCCCAAATGTTAATTCCTCTTCTCCATCTACTAGTCTTCCATCCCACCTCAGTTTCTCTACCCTTTTCCCTTCCAAATCCAATTCCCCTCTACAAGAGCCAAAAGCAACACCTTCCCCTCCACCACAAACAATTGCAAAGTCTGTTGTAAATCAACCCATCCTTCCTCCTACTTTCCCAAACCCATGTTGGGAAGAAAACAATAAAAAAACTAGTCAAGAGCAGCAAGAAGTAGAGCCAAATAGAGAAGAAGAAATTAGAGGTTTGGTGAGCTTGGCTCTTAAATTTGGGATTACAAAGATTCCCTTGATGGTTAAACCTTCTGAGGAGGTCAAAGTTGAAGAGCCAATGGTGGCCAAGGCTGATTTTGTAGCAGCAGTGGAGCGAGAAGACCAACAACCTATTTGTTTTGAGTATAGTGTCCATGTTGGCACTCTATTTGAAGAAAATGCTGATCCAAATCAAGCTACACAATCAGCCTAGGCAAGGGAAGAAGAAGCTACTCCAAATCCAAAAGAGGAGGAGTGCATTCTGGCTGTGGGGGTGAACAAGATAAATTCAGAGGCACTGAACCATGAGCAGGTTGCACAAGAAGTTGCAGTTTTCTTTCCCACTTCATCTCTCCAAAAATCTGACTTTTTGGATAAATTCGAGCTGACAAGCTTCATGTTTGATGATGAAGTTATACATGATGAGAAAATTTCAGATTTAAAAGTCATCATACAAGAGAGAGAAGCTTTGGCACAACAGGACATTAAAGAGTTTGATTTCCTATCAGACTTAGAAGAGTATTTTGATGGAGAATAACCCATGGAAATCACAACATTTTCTACTCCATCATTCATCCTTCAACAACAAGAGACTGCTGCCATGGGAGGGAACGTGCAAGAGCAACTTGCACCTCAAAACAGTCCTCTTGAATCAGAATTGGAGGAGTTTGATCTTCCAAACTTCATATTGGATAAGGAGGAGAAAGAGAACAAGGATGACATCCATTCCAAATCAGTCATTAGGGAAGAGTTTCAGTTGTCTGTAGATGTGCAAGAAGAAAAAAACAAATTACAGACAACCCATCCATCCAAGAAGGTCTGCAGGAAGACTCCATTTTTGGAGTTAAATTTCAAAGCAATGGGAAAACTTCAAGGACCAGACCTTTCCCAATAAGGTACTTGACTTCATTGGAGCCAAGGGAGAAGCCACAACCAGTCATGCTTGCTTCTAAGCATGAGAATGAGCATCAAAGTACCAAGGATCAGCTACAATACCTCTGGGAACCAAGTGAGCAGCTGATTGAAAAGGTATTTATTTTGTTTCAGTTGATACCTTGATGGAGGGAGTGGAGAAACAATTTGTAGTTAGCCTTCCACTCCTAATAACAGCCATGTTCAGCTCCAAATCATTTGCATGGCTGCCAATTTTGAGGAAAGGAAGCTATTTTGCACAACTAGTTACAGGGTTTGTTTAGCTCACCTTTTCTCCTAGCTAGCATAAATTAGGTAGGTTTACTTTCAGTAGAAGAAGTGCTTTGCACACTTTGCATGTTCTACTTGGAGCATGTATGATTTCTAGTTTTGTACATAGTGTTGTTGTGGAGTTTTGTTGCTCTCATGCAATGTTTGGACTTGGCATTTGGTCAAGATTAGTTTCAGTTCTAGTGGGTTTCCAAGTGGCCCAGGGGTCAGTTTTTAAAGTTCAGATCAGTAGCAGGCTATCACTTATGACTCCATGCCCAATGGATATGACAAGGTAATTGGTTTTTCATCTAATGTGAGATACCCCTGTGAGTTGCCAAATTGTTATCCATAATTCACCCCGGGCCAAGTATCGGATCAGCTACGACCCCACATAGAAAGAATATGAGAAAACTCATTCAGATCTGTAAATAGGTCACATAGGGACTCAACAATGGAATAAGCAGGTCAGAAAAGAAGGGGCAGTGCCGCAGAGGAACCAGGAGCAAGAAAGGGGAAGAAACGATGAAGATCTAAAGTCCTCGGGTTCAAAACAGTTTAGGAAAGGTCTAAAATCGACTAAGTATGGAGGAGGCAACGGAAAGAACCATGTGTCCTAACAGCGCTTCTCCAAAGATGAATCCAAAAAGGGAAGCCCAAACAAGCGCTAGTCGCCACGTGGCCATGGTAGGTGAAATGGAGAAACATCTTTAGGCCTTTAACGTAGGATCTCTTTGCCACAACAACTAGATCGGATTTGATCTATTTCATCGTTTCCTCTTCCTTCAAGGTGCCAAACCAAGGATTGATGCAGTAAAGACAAATTTGGGGGGAGATTTTGTCAAAGGCATTAACAACAGTGGTTGAGCTTCAACCTGCTTTTCCCGCTTCTCCCTCTCTTTCTCCTCTCTGATTGAATCTATAAATACAGGGGCGGGATTCATTGTAAAGGGTTGGACATTCCTTGTTTTGCAAGCTCCCTTTTTCTTCTAGCAAAGGAATTTATGGAATTTCAAGCCTTCCATCAAAGTCGCAATATATTTCTTGCCTCCTGGCTATTTTGTATTGTATTGTATCAATCTGCAGAGCAATAAAACCTGTTTGTGATCGATTCTAGATCCTTCATGTCTCTTTTGCTTACATATGATCTTTTGTTATAAATCTAGTTATTTTTGTTTGAGTATTGCATGTATTTGTTGGTTTGTGTCTATCAGTAGAACTAGTGTTCATCATTCCTTTGGTGCATCACCTTGTAGTTTAGTTATTGTTTATTTCTTGTACCCCTTTCTTATCCCTGTCTCCTTGGCAAGTTTTAGATTAGGTATAGAGATAAATCCTCTGCAAGTTCTCACGTATGCATCTAAATAGAGGAATAAGGAACCAACCTTTAATTTGGAGAGCTTTCCCATTTTGCAAGGTCCCACACCTTGGGGAAAGTTCAATGTTATGCAATCACACCAAATGAGTCTGCCTTAGAAAATCAGATTTTTAGAACTCATTTGGGGGTGATGTGATTTCGCACTAACAACTATCATAATATATCCTTACATAATTTTGAGTGAACCCAATAGTGAAAATAAGTTTTTGAAGCCAAACTAATTCCTTACTTGTATGAGTAGTTGTCATGTACTCTTCCTCTGTAGTACATATTGCAACAATTGGTTGGTGTTTACTCATCCAACTTATATCTCCACCAAACAAGTTGAAAATATACCCACTGATAGATTTTTGCATATCTAGATCTCCAACCTAGTTTGATACAACAAAACCATGGAGATTGAGTGTTTTTCTTTCACTAAAATTACCCTAGTAAAATATTGCATTCTTTGATCTTCCACACACATATTTGAAAATCCTATTCACTACAATTCAATGTTCCTTTCTAATATTTGACATGAATATGCTAACTACTCCCACTACATGAGCAATATCATGTCCGGTACAAACCGCTACCTACATCAAACTACCAACCACACTAGCATACAACACTTGAGACATGTCCTCAATTTCTGCTTCTATTTTAGGACATTATTCAAAAATAATTTTTGACCAACAAGAAAGGGAATACTAACAAGTTTAATTTCCTACATTTTAAGCCTTTTCATTACCTTCTCAACATACTTCCTATTATTTAACCATAGTTTCCTATTTACACAATCTCTTTTAATTTCCATGCCCAAAATAAATTTTATAACACCTAGATATTTCATATCAAATTGAGATGAGAGTTGAGACATAACTTGATTGATCATTTTCTTATTGTTACCAATTAACAACATGTCATCTACATATAATACAATGATAACAAAATATTCACCTTTTTTTTATAATAAACACATGGATCAACTTTTCTTCTTCCAAGTCCAAGTCCCAATACATACCTATCAAGTTTCGGTTCCACATTCTTGTCGATTGTTTCAAGCCATAGAGATATGTATTAAAATTACACCAAATATTCCTTTCCTTTAACCTTAAATAAATAAGGATGCTTCATGTAGATCTCCTCCTCAAGCTCGCCATGCAAAAATTTTTCTTAACATCTATCTATGTTATTTCCAAATCAAAAGCAATAACAATAAATTAAAGAAATCTAATAGAATGTAACTTAGCAACAAGATAAAAAATCTCACTGAAATCAATTCCTCGTACCTGTGATAACCCTTTTTCTACTAGGTGAGCTTTATAATTATTCATTTTCCCTTCTTTATTGCACTCTTAAATGCTCATTTACAACTAACAAGTTTTCTTCCAGGAGGTAATTTTACTAAGTCCTATGTATGATTATTATTTAAGGACTCTATTTCTTCCCCCATAGCATTTTTCCAAGACTTATAGTATTTTGAGTCAAAATCCTCCTTTGATCTTGGGTCATCATCAAACATATATAAAACTAATAAAATAAAAGTAAAACAAAATTTAGGAGGGATATACCTTTCATGTTACCTTCTCACTTGAGTTGATTTTCTAAAGACTAGAGTTTATGGTTCTATATCTTATGGTTCCTCATCCTCCGATTCATCTTAATCTTCCTCTTGCAACACTATATCTAGTTTATATTTTTAGTTGCATCAAAGTCAGACACAAACTCGCCCTCTTCTAGTTCAACATAAGCTTGTTCATTTTCATCATTTGGTTTTTCTTCATACTCAGGAATCCCCTTAGCTTCTCTGAAGATTACATTACGACTGCAAACAACATTATGTATTTCTAGATTACATAGCTTGTATCCTTGTACACCATTAGAGTATCTAATAAATATGCACTCAGAGATTTATAATCTAACTTCTTCTTCTATCTTTGGGAATATACATATAACAAATACAACCAAATACCCTTAAATGTTGAATAGAGGGTTTCTTACCAATCCATGCTTCTTGTGGAGTTTTATCTTCAAGGGAAGATGTGGGTGATCTATTGATCGGGTAATAAGAAATTTTAATTGCTTCTACCCAAAATTTTCTTGTCCAAACCTATACCAATGAGTATACTCCTACCCTTTTCCAATAGAGTTCTGTTCATTCATTATGTAACTCCATTTTGTATGGTGTATATGGAGTTATCTTTTGCCTTTCTATTCCACATTGTTTACAGAATTTTTGAAATACATTAGAGAAATATTCCCCACCATTATCACTTCCCAAAACCTTTATTTTATTTTCTATCTAATTTTCCACAAGAGCATGCCAATGGGGTTTGGGTGGATCGGCCATACAGACGGGCAGTGTCCGGATCCACCCAGGTTCAAATCTCGCTAGGCGTGATCCCTTTGGGGTGGTTTGTCAATGGCAGCGGTGTTGCATCACCGGTGGTTACAACTAGCAGATTATTCTCGGTAGTGACAGACTTTGCATCACCAAAGATTGGCGTCGTGGCGGGTGGTGGCCTTAAAAATGGTGGTGGCGGTAACTTACATCGTAGGTGTGGGCTCGGTGGTCACGGATTGTGTTGGATTAATTGTAATGGGTGGGGTCTCGTAATCCCTCCGGTTCATATCTTTGGTCAAAAGTGTTTAACGATTAAAAAAATCCACAAGAGCCTTCAAATTTTTAAATTTATTGAAAACCTTATACTTAGTCCGCATAAAATATACCTACTGATTATTCGATAAATCATCTATAAACATGACATAATACAAAGCTTTTCCTAGTGATGAAATTTTCATAGGTCTAAACACATAACTAAGTATTAAATCTAGAATCCATTACGATCTTGTAGCATTACAAGGAAACTTTACCCTAGTATGTTTTCCAAATACACAATGTTCACAGAAATCAAAATCTAAAGGATAATCGAAATTCCTTTAACCATACCTTTGGTTTTTAATGCATGAAGGCCTTTCTCTCCAATATGTCCCATATTTTGATGCCAAAACACTATATTATTTGTAGAAGATGGAGGAGTTAGATCTATAACTTTACTATCCTATCAAACCACAAAGATGTTGCACTCATCACTTGAAGTGCTTCGCATCAAGCTTGAATAGTGTTCCTTTACGGACTCCCCTTAATAGTACCATTTCTCCTCAAACCATCTTGAAATTTTCCTTTTTAAAGGCTACCCGCACACTTAAATCATTCATATTACTTACCGATATTCGATTTCTAGTCAAACCCGGAATGTGAAAAATACCAAGGAGGGTTTTAACCCTTCCATCTTTGAACATCAACTTGACTCTCATGTGACCTATGATATTGTAGGTTTATTTTTTTCCCAAGAATACTTCATCTCCATTAATCTTTTCATATTCATAGAACCACTCTTGATGAGGTTTCATATGAAAAATGCATATGAGTCAATCAAATATGCACCATCACATGCATGCGAAAAGGATGCCACCAAGAACAAATATCCCGAGTCTTCATTATAAGGTTTCATAATTGAAGCTCCAACATTTTCATATCAGTTAACCTTTTCTTCCTTCTTAGCTCTAGAGTCTTTTTTAAAATTCCCCAACTTACCACAATTCCAACATTTCCTCTTATCTTTCTCTATAGTCTTTGATTTATTTCTAGAATTTGAATGTCCTTTCTTATTATTTATGTTATCTTGGGTATGGAATCTCACATACAAGGCATCCTTGGATTGATAATCCTAAATGTATTTCCACCTCGTTTCTTCTAATAGTAAATCCACAACAAACCATTTTTTCATGGTACTAGTAATACCCATAAGTAGATTATCCTAAGATTTAGGTAAAGAATACAATAGAGTAATAAATTTATCCTCTTCTTCCATTTTAACATCAACAAAAATAAACAAAATTACCACAATATTGAATATATTTAGATGTTCTACAATAGAGTCACCATCATTGATTCTTAATGAATATAACTTCTTTCGAGAAACAATTTATTCACTAGAGACTTTGTCTCGATATAGAGTCCCCAAATTCTCCCATAGTACTGGGAAAATTTATCATTTCACACATTCAACAAAACTAAATTTGATAGAAACAATCTAATTTATATCCTTTCCTTCCTATAAATATTTTCCTCGGCCCTCTACCTTCATACCCAGCAGCACAAATCTAGACACAAAAATCCACTAATCTCTATCCACAAGAAGATATTCCATCTTGAGCTTTAATAAATCCAAATGTCGTCCATTAAATTTTTAACTTTAAATACTTTTACTTCATCATTTTCCTCTACTCAAACATATTTACACAAGTAAAACTTCCACTCGAAGAAAATCATATCAATAGTGGTCGAGAAACTATAACTCTTTGCATAATCTAGAATCCGGATCGATACCAAATAATGATAAATTGATCGATAAGTAAATACATGAGAAGAAATAGTTCACATAATATTGAAGATTAAATAGAAATATAGAAATGACATACACAAAATAACACAATACACAAGATATATCATGGGAAACCCTTTCGAGAAAAAAATAAGCACAATAAAAATAAACTATTTTACCATCCAATAATGTACTTCTCTATTCGGATCTATCCTACTATATGTATAGCTATATGTAAGCACATTATTATGTAACCATCATAATGGTATTACAAAACAATGGGTGCCATAAAC
Organism: Taxus wallichiana var. yunnanensis; assembly: GCA_018340775.1. NCBI lineage: Eukaryota > Viridiplantae > Streptophyta > Pinopsida > Cupressales > Taxaceae > Taxus > Taxus wallichiana. Next base: position 337,996,646 of record CM031239.1, on the reverse strand, counting down.
ATGGGCCAAGAATACAACCCATAATGGCTCCCCATAAACATGAGTTATCTAACCACCATAATTAACATTGGCTAAAATACTTATAACAAGGCCTAGTAAAAATACAGAACCCCAAACTTTGATTTTTTTGGGGAGGGAGTAGCCCCCAAACCCTTGATTGGGGGAGCACCGCCTCACCAAATCCCCTACCGAGGTGATCCATCGAGCCCCACGACACATTGAGTTGTATACTCTAGAAGAGTGTAACTCATGGAAAATATACAACACATTTCCAACATTCTTGTACCATTCCAAATCATGCATGATTAATTTACCATAAGGTTTCCCGCTTAATCAGGCCCACATAGCTTTCTACCCTTTTGAAAAACTTCCACCAAGTGTACATTCTTATGAACCATTTATTATATAGAAGTTGTGTTTTTACAGAGCATCAAATTATTTGATAAATCCTTTGTATTTTTCTCAACCGATTATGTTAAAATGTAAAATAATAGCGTAATCTGATGTTATAGAAGCAATGAATAAATAAATAAATGTAATACTGAAAATATCCAAGCAAACTAAGCAATGAAATATAGAAACCCTAATGTGTAAAGAGGGTTGGAAGAGCCTTAGTTGATTCGTTGAGGTCGCAGGATTGTGTCGTAGTGGAGACCATCTGAACAAGAGGAGGAAATCGTCACACATGAGCCTAAGAAAATGTATATATGAGATGTCGAGGCTAGAATGGGGCATGTGTAAAAGGAATCGGGGCATGTGGGGCATCCTGGTTTGAGATCTGGGCACCCTAGTTTACGAAATGACTAGAGAACCTCCTTTGAGGTGTCATTGAATGTTTTCTTGAATTCGCTTCCTAGCACATGAATGTCAATGTATGATTGTTAAAGCGCAGGTAGAATTGCAATAGAAGAATCACTGTAAAACTCTAGACAAAGCTTCAAAACTTAAAAAAGAAAGATGCATATAAAGGGGCCGAATTGTCCTCAACCGCCACAATGGTGAACTTATCACCGAGAATTTCACTAAATCTCGGACCTAATGTAGTTTTGTGTGTTTGCATGTAATTGTGCCCTAGGTTCTCTTGTGTGATTCACACTTTGTGAGTAACGAGCAATAACTAGATGTAGAATGTAAATAATGTGTGCATGGAATAGAATAAACTCCGCTCCTATGAAGTGTAATATTGAATAACCAACCTTTGTCCCTTGTAATGGAGCTAGATGGATGCAAATGGTGCAATAGAAACGTTTGATGGATGCAACCTTAGGTGGTGATAGTATATCTTAGTGCTTGGTACCTCATTATGGTCTCATAACTCTATATTGAAATCTGTAAACTAGATTAAATTGCAAAAACAAGGTGGAGCTTGCTATGATTTTATTAATATAAAATGAAGCATTACAACCAAAAGAGAGAGCTGCAATATTTATAGATATTGGACAGCTTCTATCTCTTCCACAATACATGGAAAAATATCCTAAACAAAGCAGATATGCAGAAATATCATATTTCCCTAAAAAGCTTCTACAGGAAATCATCCGAGAACAATATTCTAACTAAAGAACATCCTCCACAATCTAAGGGATGATAACAACACACTAACAACTAAGCTAACTAAAGTAATTAAATAATTACTTTATTATAATTACACATTAATCCACATATGGTGAATTAAGTGTTAGATTATTTCTAACATTCCCCCCCTTAATTCATCATATTCTGAAGTGAACAGGAGAGAAATACTCTGAATGCCTCAAATTTAGGATGTGCAAGAGATTTTGTGAAGATATTTGCATGCTGATGTTCTGTCGGGCAATGCTGAAGTTGAATGTTGTTGTTCTAAACTTGTTCGCGAATGAAATGTACCTACACCTCAATGTGTTTGGTGCGTTCATGAAAAACTAGATTCTGAACAAGTTTTATTACTCCTTCATTGTCTACATGTAGGATTGTTGGATGATCCTGTGGAATTCCCAATCCTTCAAGTATCCGTCTGAGCCAAATCACTTCACAGACAGCTCCTCCCTGCGTGCAATATTCTACTTCTGTGGAAGACCTTGAAACACAATTTTGTTTCTTGCTCCCCCATGAAATAGGTCCAGATCCCAAAAAGAACACAAATCCTGAAGTGGACTTCCTATCATCAACATTCCCTACATGATCTGAATCTATATATCCTGTCAAGAAGAAGTTATCATTCTTCTTGTATTCTAGGCCAAAGTCCATGGTTCCTTTGATGTATCTCAAGTACCCTCTTTATTTGCTTTCAGTGAAAAACCCTTGGTTCTTGCATAAATCGAGAAAGATAACTGACTGCATAGCTGATATCTGGCCTAGAATAAGTTAAGTAAATGAGACTCCCAATCAACTATCGATAAAGAGTAACATTTACTTGTTCTGATGGATCTGTGTGAGACAATTGAAGCCTTGTCTCCATAGGTGTAGCCATTGGTATACTATCCATCATTCTGAATTTCTCGAGCATTGTCTTGGCATATTTTAGTTGAGTAACAAAGATGTGATTTTCCTTTTTCCATACTTCAAGTCCAAGACAATAATGAAGAAGCCCGAGATCTGTCATGTTGAATGATCGATTTAGATCTTCCTTAGTTGTTTCAATCATCTTCACCGAACTTCCAGTGATGACTAGATCATTGACATATACTACTATGATCACTATCTCCCCCTTGCTTTTTGAGATAGAGATTAGGATCATATGGACTTCTTTTGAATCCATGTTTGATGAGATGCTCATCAATCTTTATGTACCATGCCCTGGGAGCCTGTTTGAGACCGTATAATGACTTTATGAGTCTACATACCTTTCCTTCTTTACCTGGTATGACAAAACCTTTTGGTTGAGTCATGTAGACTTCTTCCTGTAAATCCCCATTGAGAAATGCACTTTTTACATCCATTTGATGAACTTTCCAACCAAATTGTGCAGCTAGAGAAAATATCATCCTGATTGTTTTGATCTTAGTTGTTGGTGTGAATGTTTCTTCATAATCAATGCCTTCTTTTTATGCATAACCCTTAGCTACCAATCTTGCCTTGTATTTATCAATGCTTCCATTTGATTTGTACTTTGTTTTAAATATCCATTTGCAACCTATTGCCTTCTTCCCTGGTGGAAGATCTGTAAGTTGCCATGTATTATTCTTAATCAAAGAGTTGAATTCTGAATTCATAGCATCTGACCAAGGTTTTGACTGCTGGGCATCTTGAACTATAGTGGGCTCACTTGATTCAATTATTGTACTCATTAAGGCTAAGTTTACCTCATTTTGAGTCATACTACGAGTTCTAGGTCCTGAAGTGGATGTGTTAGGATCACTATCCAACTTAGCATCTCGAATTAGATTAGTATACCACTTAGGCATACGTTTAGTTGTTCCTGTAGATGGAGGAGTTGAATTATCCTCATCATCATTATCTTCATCAAGAACATCTTCTATTTTCTTAGTAGGATTGTTTTGTGAGTTTATGGAAGGAGCATCTGCTTCTTTATTCTCAAAAAACTCAACATCTCTACTTGTGAAAATTTTCCTTGATTTTGGATCCATTAACCTGTATCCCAAGGCTTCATCACTGTATCCCAAGAATATAAGTTGTTCTGATTTCATATCAAGTTTAGTTCTCTTTTTCTTAGGAATGTGCATACTTGCCTTGCATCCAAAAACTCTAAGGTGTTTTATAGATGGTTTGTTCCCTGACCAAGCTTCCTGTGGTGTTATTCCATCAAGTGCGGAAGTGGGAACTCTATTCAATAGATAAACTGTTGTTTTTACTGCTTCTGCCCAATATGTTTTACTCAAGCCTGAGTCATCAATCATACACCTTACCATTTCCATTATAGTTCTATTCCTTCTTTCAACAACACCATTTTGTTGTGGTGTATATGGAGGTGCCATTTGCCGAAAAATTCCATGTGTTTCCAAAAAAGATTTGAACTCATTATTGGTGTATTCACCCCCTCGATCTGAGTGGAGTGTTTTTATTTTCTTACCAGTTGCATTTTCACAAGCTACTTTGAATTTCTTGAAAGTTTCAAAGGCTTGGTCTTTGGTGCGAATGCAGTATACCCACATTTTCCGTGAGTAATCATCAACAAAAAGCATAAAATATTGAAACCCTGAATGACTAGGTCTCATAGGTCGCATAGATCGGTATGCACCAGATCAAGTTTACCATGGGCCCTGAATGTACTGCTTTTCTAAAAAGAAGCTCTATGTTGTTTTCCTACCAAACAATTTGTGCACTTGTCTGTATTTTTCTTGAAATTTGGTAGTCCTCTTACCATGTTATTTTTTCGAAGTGTTTCAAGATAGCCAAAACTTACATGGCCAAATCTTTGATGCCACAAATGTGTCGATGATGTATCCTTAGCTAGAAGGGCTTGATTGTTGGTTTGAACAAAATCCAACTGAAACATATGACCCACACCAGAAGCTTGTGCAACAATGTTGGAGTTTTTAGACTTATCTTTGATTAAACACATCTTCTTTCCATATGTACAATCAAAATCCACTTTTAAGTTGTGCTCCAAAAGCTGACTTACTGAAAGTAGATTCTTTGTCAATCCAGGAACATATAGAACATCTCTTATTGTGCACTTTCTTGATCCAAGAGGTAAGGAGATGTTTCCAATTCCTTGTACTTTGTACGATGAATCATCACCCAACGAAACAGAGTCTTTGTTAGGTGTATTCTTTAACTCTAAGAACCAATCATTTCTCCCGGTCATATGTCTTGTTGCTCCTGAGTCAACATACCAAATTGCCTGTGGTGAATTGATTTCTTGAGTTGATTGTGTAGCAAATAGGAAGTCCTCATCTGGTGAGTTATCTTCTTCTTCAGCAATGTTGTCGTGCTGCGGTGTTTTCTTTTTCCAGTTACTTTTCCTTTGTCCTTGTTGTTTGTTTTGATAACCCTGACTAGATTGTTGAAAATTTGGCTTCTTGCCACTAGATGAACCCTTCTGAAATGTGTTATACCAACAATATTTTAAGTCATGTCCTTTTCTGCCACAAATCTGACACTACTTTTGTTGAGTGTTCCCTTGAGTATTCTGTTGAGAATGCTGCTTGTGTTGCTTACCAGTTGTATGAATCTGTTTCTTTCCCTTATGGAATGAAGAGAGGGCTTGTTCCTCATCTTCTACAGGTTTGTTCATGGACTCTTCCTATTGTAACATGTTCACTAACTCTTCAAAACTTGTAGTTGGACCCATAATGTTGAGAGTTGTGACAAATAATTTATATGAGGTTGGTAAAGCTCTCAATACAATAGGGACAAGAGATGCATCAGTGACCTCTTCTTCCAAAGCCTGGAGAGATGATCTCAATATAGCAACATGCTTTAGAAAACCTTCAATGGACTCATTAGACTTCATTTTGAGACAATGGAGTTGTGTTTGTAATTACAAAATAGCATTTTTATTCTTAGCTTCGTATACAGTTGCTAGTTTATCCCATGCTTCTTTTGTTGTTATCACTTGACGAATATGAGGTTGTACATCATCAGTTACGCCAAAAAGAATTATAAGTTTTTCCTTTTGATTAGCACGATCAAACACACGTTGTTGAGCAATATCATTTTCTAGCCTTGTTATCAAGCCATCAACTACACCAATTATGTCCTCAAATTCAAGTTGAGTTTTAATTTTCATTTTCCATGCAGCATAATTATCTCCTCGTCGGAGTTGTGAATCAAGAAAAAGAATTTAGGCACATTGTTGGCCATTTTTACACGAAAGAAAAGAGAGATAGAGAATCAAACACAAAACAAATCCCCCTCAAATCAGTACACACCCCCCTAGAATTGATTTTTATTGAGTGTGGGATCCTTTTTGGCCTTTTACAATGATTTTTCAGCACTATCGGCCATTTTTACAAACATCTTGTAAATAGAAAAAGAAAATTGCACCCCCCTTCTTGTTTACGAAAAAATTAATATTTTCACAATTTTTTAAATTTTTGGGCACTTTGGCCTCTTTTCCCTTACAAATTTAGTTTTGGGATATTTTGCCTCTTTGATTGGACCAAAGCATAGAGATCGAAAAAACATATACTCTAAAAAATACGGCACCTCAACTGAGGAACCAATTGAAAGTTATGACTGTTTAAAATTTTTTTTTTCGGACCCCTTTCCAAAATTGGAAAAAAATTTATGCTTCTAATTTTTTCACATCGTCCAAAAAAGAATTTAAAAAAAAAAATGATTTTTAATGTAGAAAATGTGGGTCTGACTTATGCATGCGTGCAACTTTGTTTCGTCATCAGCCTTGTTTCCTTCGCCGCCCTTTCACCTTAAAGGCTCTCTTACGCTCTGTTCTACAAGGTCACACAAGAATTGCTTGCAGATTGAAGATGCACAGCCAGATCAGTATCCAACTCATTTTTTTTTCTTTTGCAGGTGTGAAGTTGTCAGGTAAATCCGCAGGTCTGCAAGGTGAATTCACAGATATATGCAAATACCGCAGCTGCATACAGGTTGCAGATCGGTGGTGGATGTTTCTTTTTTTTATTAAAAATGAAACCTACACACCAAACCCGAATAGTGGTGCCTCCAAAATTGGGGGTCCACTAAATTAAATCACACTAAACAGGATCTTTGAATTAGAGAAAAAAAAATTGTATATAGTTCATATGTAATGAACAATATTAAAAAAAATTGATACAATCACTTTGTTACCAATCTTGGAGGTGTTTCTGTACTATTGTTTTTGCTGCCTCTGGCGTGTGGAGTAGGGCAGGGGCTCTGTGAAGAGGTTGGGGGCAACTCTGGATCCTCCTAGCTCAAGCTTCTTATTCCTCCTCCCTCAAAACTTCCTACACTTTTCCTTAGATCAGAATGTTTCTCTGGTACCAAAATAAAATCTGTAAACCAGATTAAATTGCAAAAACAAAGTGGAGCTTGCTGTGATTTTATTAATATAAAATGAAGCATTACAACCAAAAGAGAGAGCTGCAATATTTATAGATATTGGACAACTTCTATCTCTTCCACAATACATGGAACAAATCTCCTAAACAAAGCAAATATGCAGAAATAACATATTGCCCCTAAAAATATTCTACAAGAAATCATCGAGAACAATATTCTAACTAAAGAACATCCTCCACAATCTAAGGGATGATAACAACACACTAACAACTAAGCTAACTAAAGTAATTAAATAATTACTTTATTATAATTACACATTAATCCACATATGGTGAATTAAGTGTTAGATTATTTCTAACATATATTTATATGGTTCTCTTGCTTTAATTTCAGTAACTAACCCCAAAAGGTCGACCACCAAAAATATAAGAAGCTCAAACGGCTAGAAAGTGCCAAAAAGTGAGAGGAAAGTGTAAAGAGGATTAGGGTGCCCAGAGGGGACCAGGGCACCTTAGTCCCGACTAGGTGCCCCCCAAAAAATAGGTAAAAATCATTATAAAAGTATGGATTAGGCAAGTACGGGTGCAATATCGAAAGTAGAAACATAAAAAAATGTAAGATGGCCAAAGACATGGGTTAATAGTACTCTTTTTCACTTAAGAACCATATGAATAGTAGTATGAGACTCGAGACTAAATAATTACCCAAAGTGCGTGATTTTGTGTCTACATTTGCCCCCACTTTATGTTGGTGAGTGGAACGCTCGGTAACATAAATTAGATAGAGATGTGTACCGATATCCATGTAGATTGATGTAGAAAATGTGTCGAGGGACTAGACAAAGTGTGGAGTGATAAAAAGGTGGAGCGTGGAGACTAAATATGTAAAAGTGTAAAAATTGATGAGAGTGAACCTAGGGTGGAAGCGCGTGTGTAGATGCCAATGTGTGATGTACCTACATGTTAGTGTCAATGTGTGTGATGTCGAGTGATGTTGTTGTTGGTGTTGATTGCTTGCTTCCCATACAGACGGACTGTAAAAGAGAAGATGATCAAGTAGTCAAATACACATGTATATGTGTAAAAAATGTGTGTAAAGATGCATGTATATATGTAAAAAGTATGTAATGAAAGTATAAAAATGAAAAAGGAACATGTGCACCTGATCCATGATGAGAAAAATGGTGTAGAAAGGATCCGATGATGTCGTGCAAGTTTTTTGGGTGATCTCGTGCCACTTTGCCAAATAATTGTAGGGAGGAAAGTCTGATTTATACTCCAACTTGTAACCGCTTCCCAAAAATGAAGAGATCTTTGTATCGTCTAGTTTTTGGGAAATCCGATGCCACTGGTCAAAGTATTGTAGGGAGGAAGGTCTAGTTTATCCTCTAACATGTAACCTCCCGAATGCTAAGGACAATCTTCCTTGTAAAAACCATTGTGTATGGAGTTCTGTAGACTATGTTGAACCCCCTCCTTTGTGTAACCCACTATGTAATGAAAAAAATAAAAATTGAACTTGACCGGTATTATGTTGTGTATTGTGTGTAAACCCAAATGATGCCCCCCTCTTTGGGGGTGTATGCAATGTCGCTTTAGGAGTATGTGGCCCCAAAGAGAGGACCAGACACTGAAATTGAAACTCTACCCTACATGAGGGGAAAGCGCTTGGTAGAAACCAAGGAACATAAAAAATAAGTGGTTGGGAAACAAGTGTTAGTACGAATAAAGACAAACATGCATGCATAAGACCAAGTGTAAGTTGCAAAGACAATTTTTAAGCTAGGATGAAATTAAACATGCAAGAAGCCAACATAGACCGCAAAAAGTGGGTTGTAAACATGGGACACCACTCACAATCTTGCAAGATACTTAAGGCCACAATGGCTGCAAAAACCACTAAATTGTGCACACAAAACAAAGGGAAAAGCTTGCATACAATGACAAACAGAGACAAGAAAGTATAAACAAACATATAGCCATGGTAACAAGTAATCCTACAAAACAAATGTTGCACATGAAACACCCATTATCATGTTATAAAGATAAAGTGTATGTCAAAATCGTTTATACATGATAAAGTAGTGTGCTATGAAACAAAATGAAATAATAACACATGTAGTGTACAAAAGTGGATGCCCCAGGAGCCGCTATGGGACTTGTAGTGTGCCAAGCATTTATGTTGCATGTAGAAGCTTTGTATCTGCTATCACAACTAGAAAATAAAGTGAACGTGCATGCGTGTTTGGTAAATATAATGACATACAAGAAATTTTACTAGCATGTGTGATAAGATGAACATGTGCAAGTAAGTGCAAGCAAGAGTACAATAAACCAATATATGCAACATGTTGTGGATGGATGGAATGGAATGTATAATGAATGATAGGATCCGTGTGCCCCCCGAGTGAATAGATTTATATTTAGTGAGGTTAATTTTTTTATTCCCCCTCAGTAGTCAAGAATGAACCATAAACGAGAGTGAATCATTGGGAAATGATCAAACTATGTATTGTAGCGCATTGTGGTGAATGTGTAATGATAACATGCGATATAGAGATGAAGTGTGCGTGATGATGTCGCCTAAGCGTATATCATGACAAGATGATCTAAGGAGTGATGATTTAACGTAAAGCATATATCACTAAATGGTGATCATAATAGGTGATGATGATGTTAGAGTAAGTGATGATGTATCCTATGGTGTTTATCACTATAAGACGAGTAAAAGGAGTGGTGATGTAGCCTAAAGAGTATACAAATAAATGATGCAAGTGGAAGTGATGATGTAGCCTATGGAATTTATAACTATTCTAGGAATGTCGCATGATGGAAAATAGTTGAATGTCTAAGTGTGTGAGTGTGACGAAGTTCATTTTTTATATATACCCTCATGTATGATGTCAAAGATGGAATGTGAGACTAGAAGTGCGTCATCGGGTAGTGAGTGTAGTGTGTATGAGTAAATGTTTAGTAGATGTAGTGATTATAAAATGTCATGTGGTGTGTAGAGCACGCAATGATGTAATGTATAATATTTAATGTGTATTGTAAATGTGTGTAGTGTAATGTGTGTGTGAGGTTCATGTGCATAGGATGCCCTCAAAAGTCAAGTGTAAACCGAAGCACAAGAGTGCATCAAATGATCAACACTAAAGTGTGGATGAATATGCGTATACTAGAAGGTTGATGTGTGATGGTGCGAGTATGAAACATGTATTGATACTAGAGTGTGGGGGTTGTGTGAATGCTATGCCCCCAAGTGTGCGTGATCGAATGAACTATCCAATGAAAGTGAAGGATGAAGGTCCCTCAGCTGATACTAGTGATGATGAAAGTGTATGACCATGTTCTAGTAGTGGTGGTATAGTAGATAGTTATTGCGTAGGTGAGTGAAGTCTATGTGCATGTGATGGATGAGTATATGATGAGCACCGTGGTGTCAAAAAATGTGTAGGTGATGGGGACTGATGAGAAGTAGAGCGTGGAGGTGATGGACACCGTGTGGAATAAAACGAGGTGGAGATTTACATCGAGATGTTGTAACTATCCTAGGAATGGGCCTATGCTTTGATGTGTTGGGCTGATAGAGCGATGAGGTCACGTGAAATAAATACAAGTAGGTGAGCTAGGAGTATATTGTGCTTTGTGTGCTATAGATTGTGGTGCACTAAAAGAAACATATGATGCATTAGCCGTTGCAAGAGGAGGGTGTGATAATGGAGTAGAAGGAGGCACACCATCGATAGAAATGACTTGATTATTATGAATGAATTTTAGATGCAAATGATTCATGGAGATAATAGACTTAGACCTATGAATCCAATTGAGGCCTAGAAGCAAGTCACAACCATTGACTATTTGTCTAACAAGGAAAGGTACAAGCATAGTAAGAGGTCCTACCATAACACGAAGTTTGATGACACCATATGAATTTTTCATCGGATATGAAATTTGTGATAGTGGATAGCCAATAATGATGAGAAGTGGAATAGAACATGCACTAATGGGCCAAGACGGATCAACCTTAGTATTATTAATAGGAATAGACCCAATAGAGGTGTTAATATGTAAGTGATTAGAAGTGAAATTCACATGATAATCATTATTAGAGAAGGAGATGATCGGTGGAGAAGTGTTAGTATGCACAACTAGAAAGTCAAGAGCCCCTGATGCAGGAGGAGGCACTACGTGATATACATAGTTATCGAAGAATCAGCCAATTTTGTGTCATGTTTGGGTAGAGGGTTGTTAAATATTTTGAGCTTATGATTTTCATTGACAAGTGGAGAAATTGTAGGTTCTAGAAGCTCAATTTTTTTACCAATCAAACCCTTAATGATAAATCAAAGTTAGAGGAAATTATCGTGGAGTGTCCTATGCACTGATGATAGTCGCAATGGGAATTTTCATCGAAATTACATCCTTTTGGTTGATATGGATCTATTTTTAGCGGATAAGGAAGTGTAATGAGGTTACTATCGACAATTTGTGGTAGTAAAATATGTGGAGGTACACTAAACTTAGTGAATATACGTTGTGCGGTTGTGGTTGAAGATACTTAGTAGAAGATATTGCGTTGATGGTAACCTTTTTGTTGGCTGGTTTAGTTGTAGATGGTTTAAATGTTGACTTACTTTGAAAATGTGCGAGAGGACAATGCTTGCTCTTGGTATTTAAGTTTTCCTATAGCTAAGAGCTTGGTTTCATGAAGTTTAAGAGTATGACAGAGTTGATCGAATGAAGGAGAGGTCTCAAAGAGAACACTCTCTTGGAGAGGTGGTAAGAGACTTTGAATGAATAACTCACAAAGCTCGAGTCCACAAGCACATTTGAAAATTTAGCTAAGTTGTTTTTATAACCAAAGACGTAATCTACTAAGTGCTCATTAGATCCCTATTTAAGTTGTGCAAGTTGGTCATAAGAGATCTTGGAGCCGATGTTGATAGAGAAGTGAGTGAGAAAAGCATCGAATAGATGCATGAAAGATGTTATCGAATGGATAGGTAGGTCATAGAACCAACACATCACATAATATTGTAAACTATGAGGAAAGAGCTTAGCTAGTATGGTATGGTCATCTACATAGTCTAGGCATGCTACATGAAAAGCTCAGAGATGCTCTTGTGGGTCACCATGGCCTTTAAAGATGTGAAATTTGGAAGATATGAAGTTAGGTGGTAATAGGTAGGCAGAAATGACAAGTGCAAAAAGAGTATGCAACAATGAAGTAGAGTCCAAAGATGGTGATGCACGAGAGGTAACAAGTTGGAGATAACAAATTAGTGTTTATAGATCCTCATATAACAAAGTTAAATCAGAAGTCTTTAAAAAGAGCCAAGTTGTGTATTGGGAGTGCTAGGGTGAATGATGGGAGTGGTAGTGGTAGGAATGGGAGCTAAAACATAGATAGGTGGAGTGGAGGCCATAAGAGCCAAAGAGTGAGCAATCGTAGAGGGTTGAAGCATCATGAGTGTTCTTAGTAGAAATAAAAGCATGGAGAACATGCAGAAGATGAGTGGGATTATTACGTAAATCTTGTCAAAAATTAGTAAGTGTATTTAATTGGTCTTGGTCAACATTGGTATCTTCATCATAGGACTTTTCACTATCAGATGCCTCTATTTCGTGAAGATGAACATTATGCAAATTATCTAAAGGATTGTTAGTTATAGGCATAAATGTAGTTATATCATTCATTGATTTGGGAAATCTATAGACAAATGAAGGCAACTGACAATATTGAAAAGACCCAAAACAACCACTATGAGTGATGAGCATAAGAAGAATAAAATGAAAGAAAGAAAGCATATTTGAAGATCGGGCTCACCAAAATGATTATGCTAAAATGTAAAATAATATCCTAATTTAATGTTATAGAACAAGTAAATAAACAAATAAATGCAATACTGAAAAATATCTAAGCAAACTAAGCAATGAAATGTAAAAACCCTAATGTGTAAAGAGGGTTGGAAGAGCCTTAGCTGATTCGTCGAGGTGGCGAGACCATGTGCCATGATGGAGAGCTGAACAGGAGGAGTAAACCATCACATAGGATCCTGAGAAAATGTAGATCTAAGCTATCAGGTTGGACAGGGGTGCCTAAAAAAGGGATTGGGGTGCCAGGACGCCTTGTTATGAGATTTGGGCACCCTGGTCTATAGGAAAGACCAAAGAACCTCCTCTACAGGTGTATTTGAATGTTTGGTAGTTGAATGTTCACTTGTGTTTGCTTCCTATCGCATGAATTTTGTTGTATGATCACATCGAAGCGCAGTAGACTTGTAATAGAATAATCACTGCAAAACCCTGTAAAACATCAAAACCCTAAAAAAGAAAGATGCATATGAAAGGGTCAGATTGTCCTCAACTGTCACAATGGTGGATTTATCACTGAGCATTGCACTACATCTCAGACCCAATGTATTTTTGTGTGTGTGTATGAAATTGTGCCCTAGATGCTCTTATACGAGTCACACTTTGTGAGTAGCGAGAAATAACTAGATGTAGAATGTAAATAATGTGTGCATGGAATAGAATAAACTCTCCTCCTATGAAGTGTGATGCAGAATAACCAACCTTTGTCCCTTATGATGGAGCTATATGGATGCAAATGGAGTAATAGAATCCTTTGATGGATGTAACCTTAGGTGGTGATAGTAGTGCTTAGTGCTTGGTCCCTCATTATGGTCTCATAAATTTATATTTATATGGTTCTCTTTCTTGAATTTTGTAATTAACCCCAAAAAGGCCGACCACCAAAAATATAAGAAGCTCAAATGGATAGAAAGTGCCCAAAAAGTGAGAGGAAAGTGCAAAGAGGATCAAGGCACCCAAAGGGGACAACGACACCTAGGGTGCCCGGTCTGGTTTAGGCGCCCAGGGCAGAAATAGGGAAAACGTAGTATAAAATTCCGAATTTGGAAAGTATGGGTGTAATATGGCCAAAGACATGGGTTAATTAGTACTCTTTTTCACTTAAGAACCATATGAATAGTAGTATGAGACTGGGACTAAATAATTACCCAAAGTGCATGATTTTGTGTCTACATCAAGATTGAATCAATTTATAGGGACTCATAATTTTGGATAAGGGTTCACAAGAACTCATCTCATATGAAAATGAATGTTCTATGATTTTCTTGGAGCTCATTTCAAGTGACAAAGGTAGAGCTCAAGGGTTTTTAAAGTCACATACCATAGTACTACTCTAATGTAAGTATGACTTAACCATAAAATTTCCCTACAATTAATTGTAATTTTCATTTTTCAAATCCTTATCAACCTAATGATTAAATTATTTAAGCACAAACCTTTTATTTTAATTATTGTAATTTGCAAAAGATTAATTTTTTAAATTATAATCACTCATCTACTCTAAAAGTACTTGTAAGTACTTCGATATTTTGGACCTCCATAATATGTTTTTATATACTCTTTAATATTGGTGTAGTTTTAAATCTTCATTTATTCATCTATATTTAATTAATTTTGTATCGATTAGTTATAAATTGCCTAACATTGTTTGATGTGTATTTAATTAATTTTGAATCAAGTAAGAATTTGAAGGAGAGGAAACGTTTACTAGGGTTTTCATGTTTTTGTATGAACACCATTGCTAGGTGTTCAAACCTTGTCATACCACCCTCTATGAGATTGATTTCAAATACATTTACATATATTTTAGTTTTTAAAGTAAAATCTCCTTTAGGAATTCCTTTAATAATGGCCTCCCACTCACATAGTCAAGTTATTAACATACAACAAATTGTGATCGCACCTCTAGGGAAGTAATTATGGAAATTTGTGCCAAAATTATTCCATGAGGTAATGATTCTACCTTTGATATTTTGTTACCGATTGAGGAATTCAACATTACTTGTCAATGGCTTGATCATTTTTTTATGATAGGTTATTTTGTTGGAAGGATTCCCTCCGAAAGAATGATAATATCATGGGTTCAAATGGCCTAGACCTAGTTTGGTATAAAAATGAACTCAGTCCATATTATGACCAAGGGTTCTTTATGTTTCATTTTACTTACCTTTCCATCAATGCACGATTATGCATAAATCCTTAAAATGTTATGTCTAAATTTTCCTACTTGTTTTATCCCCATGGATCGGAGAGTTTTACTTTTAGAACATACAACTCTTAAGGTCCCGATTTGGGTTGATTCCGTGGCCTTCCCATGCAATACTATTATTTTTAGACCTCATTATTTCCTTGATAGGACATAAGCATAACAAAATAACCATATGATTTTTACTCTTCCATACCTAAAAGGCATGTCTATGTTGAAGTCAACTTATATTGTAACCTCAAAGAAACCATAGAAATCTAGGTGGGAGAATCCCGATATGCTCAAAGGGTGGTTTATATTAACCTTCCTAACTCCTATTTTAGATGTCAATCTATGGATCACAAGATCTAGGACTACCTCTTGTTGGTTTGAAAAATAATGTTTATTCAAATCCAAGTACTAATCTCATTATGGATTCTAGTGAAGGTGGTTAGACCACCTTTGTGGATCGTAAAAACAATCATAACAAATCCCCTTGATCAACCCTTCTTTGGGTGTTTCTAAATATCTTAAGACACAAGATATCTCGATTCTGCTAGTTATGCAGAGCCTAGTAAATCATATTGGGGTAACCCCTTCCTATCCTTCCGAGGGTTTATCCTAAAATTTAGAGGATGATCCCAAAACAACTAAATCTCAACACCGAATCCTTATTTGAAATTTGATGGAATATCTAATTTTCATTTTTATTTACATGATAATTGTGATTTCACTTATATTCCCATTCTTATAGGTTCTCCTCAGAAAATGATATTTTGAAACTTTAGTAGCACTCCTTGTCACCTTGAGGAAGTGAATTTTTCACCTCAAAATAGAAATAAAGCTCAATCTAGTGAATTTTTTCTTTCTAACTATCAACATTTTTGCAGTAATAGCTATGAAACCCTATTGAGCTTGAATTCATAGGACATGTCTCTTAATGATACTATATAAATGAATTCATTCTCATGGAATGTCAGGGGTCTTATAAAATCCACTCAAAAAATCATAGTGTGATAATTTTGGAAGTTATTTTAAGAGACAAACATTATTTGTCCTGTAAGAAGTTAAGGTGGTAGGATTTCTTCTATCGATGATTACTATAATTATCTCGGCCAATAGTTAAGCTCACTAGTAATAATGAACCGTATATGGAGGAGTTGTGATTTTAATTTCCCCTAATGGTGATCTCATTATGTTATTCATGTATGTGACCTAAAAAATACATCCTTTGGGTCTTATTCAACATTAATAATCACTCCTTCAAGTGATTAAATTTTATACATCTAATGACACAACCGAAAGGACGGTCCTTTGGTGATGGATAGCAAATGATCTCCTTGATGTTATTCGGTGTTATGTGGGGAATTCAAGATGTTTGAGATGGAAATGAACAAGATCCGGAGATTTCCATAGTAAATATATTAGTTACAAATCAAAACAAAACAACTTGGTCAAAGAAGAAACTCGAGAAGCCCAATTCACCAATATTCCAATGTAATGTGCTTCCTTAAATAGGCCACCAAGGTGGCTAGGTTGATTTTAGGATCACCTAGCTCGTGGTTTGTAAATCAATGAGCTTTCTGATTTATACAATGTCTCCAAAACTCACCTTCCAATGCAACGTAACTTGGTGCAATATAGTGACTAAACTCTCCATTTGATGAATGTAACTCATTTATCCAAATAAACAACTTTTCACCTCACTGGGAGCTTGACATGAGCTTAGGAACCCAAGTGGGGCCTAAATTCTTTTTTTCTTATTTTGAAATTTTGGAATATTTTTTATAAAAAACCAAAATGCTCCTCGTTGTGGGAAAAAAATTACTTTCTAAAATATTTTTGATGTAAAATAGTGCATGGATCGGGGGAAGGATAAAAGTGAGAGTAGGTGCCTTGGGTATCTTCCTCCTAGTTATCTCTTGCTACAATTCTCACAAAAACCTCCCTAAATAGAACAAATAAAATTTAGGTGGAATAATCCCAAATCGATACCCTATGATAAAAGAATAACATCATAAATGTTGTACAACACAAATCTAAAGATTGCATTAACCTGAAACATGCTACAATTTTTATAGATATTGGACAACAAATTTATAATATGATTACAACACTATAACAAATTTATGACAAGTTTCAAAACTTTCCCAAAATAGAATGATGGGATTTGTAAATATAGTTACTTCTTTAAGATTAATTAGATGACACAACATCCTTATGTAAGTGAAATACTACTACTAATGACACCTAATCAACACACTAATCACATGTACTTTACTTATAATAATGATGAATTATCTGTGAAATAATAACACTAAATTATTACTCCTATCAATTTATTCGGACTAATGTGGCTAACATATGTGCTCTATATAGAACTAGTATCCTTTGATATATGTACCTTTGGGATATTGTCTACTATTGTATTCACTTACTTTGTTGAATGTTTTTTCGATGTATTTGGCCCATATAGTTTTCTATGCATGCATGTGTGACACTTTTGTATCCCTTGTTTGGGACCTCCATTGTCTTTGACACTCTTGTGTATATTATATGGGGATATTTTCCTTTTATATAACTAACATATATAATATTTCTTGTTTTTCTTGTATTATTTTATGTTTGTTTGCTTCTATGCTTTGTTGTTATATTTTTATGCCATGGTTTCTACCATGTAATATTTGAAGGAAAAATATATCCATTATGGCCCTTAATGTGATCCAACACGATTATAAGCTACATATGACATGGGCACACATCATTTCTTATTATTTGAGTGATCTATTGCAAATATCACTCACCTCAAATTAAGGGGCATTCATTGGGGTTATCACATTTACATCTATACAATTCACGAACATAGATAGAATACATAACTAAGAATATAATGAAATGTGGAATGAAGACATAGAGAACAAGATCAATGCATACAGATCAATATCAAGATTTATATAGGTATAAAATCATCCAATAGGGGATGGAACCATCAAATGTTATTTTTCAAGATGGATGGTTTCATCTTATGCATGATTTCAGTAGCAAATTTAAAATTCTCTACTATACACAAATTTTTATAGGTTTCTAATATAGGTTCAGGGAAAGGATTAATGTATTTCAGTATGAAATGTGGGGAGCATGAGTACTCCACCCCCTTTCATATTTACGCATCTTGAGAACTTTTATTGTACATGGTATGGGGGTATAGGCCTCCTACTTATTATATATTCAACATTGCATACTTTATACACATGGGACATCACATGGTGGGGAATGAGTATACTTCATTCCCTTTCAAATTTGTGATATTTGACACATTTGAGCTTAGATTCATCTGTAATGGTTTGGTCTATGGGTAGAATATTTTTGGGGTGACTAGAAATTCTGTGATACTATTCTTATTTCTATTATTGGGAGGAATTTAATATGGTTAGACATCTTGTGTTGAATTGTGGAGCTCAATTACTTCAGTTTAACATGCAATATAAAACTTGTAGGAAAATATAGTAATCGACATCGGTCGGGCAAGGAGAAATCAACATCGGTTAGGGCTAACCAATGTCCAGTTACTTGTGCGGGAGTGTTTTATTTAACTCTCGGGAATTAGATCTAATTTTAGTATTAAAGCGAAATATTGATTGTAATTACATGGCTAAGTGCCCTAAGTTTGTATATGCCTATATAAGCATGAAAGCTAGGGTTTAGAAGTGGGAGAGGATTGTGAGTTAATGATTATTATGAGAATAATTATGAGAGAGAATTCTTGGAGAAGAAGGAGAAGCTTGAGAGAAAGAAAGTATTGTACATTTGAGAGGTGTGGAAGATTGTAGATCTTCAATTGTATATCTTTTGAAAGCTTTGGATAATAGATTGGCTTGTTTCTTGGTGGATGTAGCCCACATTGGGTGAACCACGTTAAATATGGTGTTGATTTATATCTCTTATTTTATATATTTCTTCTGGTAGAATATCCAATTTTATTGCATGTATGTTTAGATCGATATATAATCAGAAACCTTGTGATTATTGGTGTGTGTTATTTTCCACATCATTAGGTGAGTTATCTCACTTAGGTGAGATCGTAGGTCCATGTGTCATTTAGGGGTCATTATGAGATTCTCTTACACGTTAGTGTGTCATATGCGTCATTGGGAGTTACACTTCTATTATGGGAATGTAACTCCCCCTCTCTACTCGAGTTGTCATGATTGCAGCACTGGGGGTTACTTAGCACCTCCTATATGTACACCCCATTTGATCTATGAGATAGAGGAGATTTTTATGGCTTAACCAGGTTCTGCCCATGTTTCAAATCTTTGCATGCACATTCGGTTGATGCTCGCTCCTCCCGAGATCTCTTCACGCTGCCGTTCGCACGTCCGTTGATGTGCACATCGTCCCTCGTGATCCTTGCTTGTGGGTTTTAAACCCTCTTTCATGGCATGGCATTTCGGACCTATAGAATTGGAAAATGCCTTAGCTCCGCATCAGCTTCCACCTACTCATGGAAACTTCCCTACATCACGTGGAATCATTTGCTCCATCCGCACGTAGGCTATCTATTCAACGTTTGTTTTCTATAGATTGCGGTTACCAAAAACATATTTTTGAATACTCTAGTGGTTTTTGCACCTCCACGCAGATCTCCACCTTCTTCACACCCATTTTTCCGCTTTTTGGTGGTTTGGGGTCTCTGACCAGCTCCCTGTGTGACCTGCAACATCTCCACGACCTGTCACACCTCTCTGTCTCAAAGACGTGCCCTCCCTCTGGCACTTTTTTGGAGCTACCTCGGTGTTTTCTGCCCTACACAGACTAGTCAACAACTTGCCTCCACGTGGACCTGGCCTTTTTGGTGGTTTTCCCAGCTCTCTTCCACATGGCTTCTCCTTCAAACTCCAAAACGTGGGCCATCACCTTCTTTTTAATGTTTTAGGGTGATTAAAAAAATATTTCTTATCATTATCCTCTTTTTAATGTTTTGAGGTCATTAAAAAACATTCATGGCATTGTAACTATTTTTAAGGTTGTTTTTGGCTTGTTTTATCATCCTTCCTTCGAGTGTCAAAGACGGAGGGCGAGGTCCGGGGTTGGTAGGAGGCTAATCCCCCCTCGCAGTCAAAACAAACCCTATCTAAAATTTCATGCCATTTCCAACGGGTAGTCACACGATACCCTTTGCACCCATTTAGGCACCTTTTAATGCGTTTGCAACATCTAGTGCTATTTTCCATTAGTTGTGGGAATCGTTTTAATGTCATAACTTTTGACTCGCTGCTCATTTTTAGTGCTTCTTTAGTCAAATTTACATGATTTCTTACACTTTACATGATGACATTGTCAGTTTTGTAAATGCACTACTTTTATAAAGTGCCGCATTTTGGGGGTTGATTGTACTCTTGGGCTTTCACACGCAGACGCATTATTGGTCGAGTTCGACGTCTTGCTTTTGTGCATCTTGCATTTTCATCATGGAGAGTTCTCTTTCCAAACTTGAGTGTCATAGGATCACTTTACAGCCTCCACCACTTCTCATCGAGAGAGGGAACTATTCATCTTGGCATGCTTCCATGGAATGTTACTTCACCCACAAGGGTCTTTTACCCTTCTTTCTTCGGCATACTCTCGCACCCCCGATCATCATCATCTGGAGGACTTCCTTGACACTTGTGACCATGTTTTTGGTCACATGATGATGCATGTCTCAGATCTCTCTGGTTTCACGTGGCACACTCAGATCCACCCCACCATGTCTGGAGCATTCTTCAGTCCCTCTATGGAGACCCTTCACATACTGCAGTCATTTTTTTTGCTGTTGATTCAGTTGTCTCCTCCATTTCTTCATGTGATGACATTTTTGTTGACATAGACTCGTTTGGTTCTACTCTCACGACGAGGATTGTGCACCCGGCCTTCCGATGTTGAGAGTACTACAGAGGACTCTTCTCCTCTTTCTCTCACTATTCCAGAGAGTGTTGTCACCCCTCCCATCTCATCAGATATCGAGCAGTCTCTACTCAGCCTCATACCGTCATTACACTAGCCTCCTTTCCACTTCTAGTGTGTGAGGTCCACTTCACTCCTCTACCTTCATTGGATGACTCATACCTATCTGACATCGCTCTTGTTTGTTGATCCCCTCATTGGGATGAGTATCCGGCTGACCTTAGTCATCTTTTCACTGAGTACACTTGTGATGCACTACAAGTCCCTCATCCATGTACTTGGTGTTTGAGAGGAGTTCATCATCTCTGTTTTTGGGAGTGCCCCTTCTGGGACTCTTACCACTTCCACTTTTCTGGAGACCTTCATTGATCCACCCTTCATTGTGGATCCCCTTTCTATTGTGGGGGTTATGTTACCTTCACATCACATGGACATCCTTTCTATAGGTGTTCACTCTTCACACTCTGACAGTTCTGCACATGTGGCATTACCTTCGGTTCCTTGGTGCTCATTTGCTAGACCTATGTCACACTTTCGTGGACCAGACTCAAAGTTCTTCGTGTTATTGCCTTCAGTTTCCTTTGTGGAGTGGGCGGACTTCAAAGACTCTAGTTATATCCTTCCTAAGGGAAGGCACACATTTCGATGCGGTGGCTCTTCTTGATCAGGTAGAGGATCTCGTCATCAACATTCTTTTGGGAGACCTCTTAGAGCTGCAGAGTTCAGATCCATCCATGGCATCTTCTGCATTCCTCTCGTCTCCATCTTCTTCTCTCTTCTTCTTCCGAGAGATTGCCTCTTTGTACATGGGTACCTTTTCAGGCTCATCTATAGCTAGGACCCATCTTTGGCATCTTTCTTAGATTAGAGAGTGTGTTTTTCTCTTATGGTGGATGTTTTTCCCACTGGGTTTTCCTTCACTGCTTGGGATATTTTTCTTGTACATGGGTACCTCATCAGGCTTTGTGCCAGGACCCATTTCTCATTTTTGACTTTCCGCCTCATCCTAAGTTACGATGAAGGGGGGGTGTTGGTGTGTGTTATTTTCCACATCATTAGGTGAGTCATCTCACTTAGGTGAGATCGTAGGTCCATGTGTCATTTAGGGGTCATTATGAGATTCTCTTACGCGTCAATGCGTCAGTGCGTCATATGTGTCATTGGGAGTTACACTTCTATTTTGGGAATGTAACTCCCCCTCTCTACTTGAGTTGTCATGATTGCAGCACTGGGGGTTACTTAACACCTCCTATATGTACACCCCATTTGATCTATGAGATAGAGGAGAGTTTTATGGCTTAACCAGGTTCTGCCCATGTTTCAAATCTTTGCATGCACATTCGGTTGATGCTTGCTCCTCCCGAGATCTCTTCACACTGCCATTTACACATCCGTTGATGTGCACGTCATCCCTCGTGATCCTCGCTTACGGGTTTTAAACCCTCTTTCAGTGATAACCCCAACAATTGGTATCAAAGCTTTGTTTGGGGGTTTTGTGTGTTGACATATTTACTTGAAAGAGGGTTTTACGATTGAGGGAGCTACAACAATGGCGTAAGAAAGCAAATACAAGGTAGAGAAGTTTGATGACCGAAATTACAATTATGGAAGATGTAGATTGAGGATTATCTTAATCAAAGAGATTTGTACTTGCGTTGGATGAAATTTCAAGAACTACGAAGATGACTGATGAAGAATGGAATATTCTTGATAGAAAGGATTTAGGATCTATAAGATTGAGTTTGAAAGCATTTGTGGCTTCCAATATTACATAAGCAACTTCTACGGTAGAGTTAATGAAATATATTGCTAATTTATATGAAATACATAGTGCTTCAAATAAAGTTTATTTGATGAAGAAACTATTTAATTCGAAGATGCATGAAGGTGGATCTCGCATCTAGTCATTTGAAATATTTCGATCTATTGTGAATTAGTTAAAATTGGTTGATATTTTTTTATGAAGTGAAATCACTTTTATTCTTATGTTGTTTACCCGATAATTGAGATAACTTGGTAATGGTTGTTAGTAATACAACATCAGCTAATAATATTTTGAATTTTGATGACGTGTTTAGTATAATCTTGAATGAAGAAATTCACAGGAAACGTACATAGGAATCATCATCTGGGAATTCTTTGAATGTAGAAAGTAGAGGCAGGTAAAAGGAGAGATCCAAGAGTAAGAATAATGGGAAATCAAAGTCAAGGGATGGAAGATCTAAATCTAGAGGTAAGGTAATTACTTGTTGGAAATGTGGAAAGAAAGGACATGCAAATAAATATTGTTGGTCAAAGGATAAAGAGAACCAACACCTAGACAAAGGTAAAGAGTCAAATAAGGAGGAAAATATTATAGCAGAGGTAATGTAAGATGCTCTTATTATTTCTTTGGATAATAGAATAGAATCATGGGTTTTATATTTAAGAGCTTCTTTACATGCAACCCCTAATAAGGGTTATTTTAGAAATTATGTCTAAGGCAATTTTGGGCATGTTTATTTGGGTGATGATGAACCAGACACTGCGGTAAAGGGAAGTTCATCTAAAGCGTAGAAAGGAAATACATGGGTATTGAAATATGTGAGGCATGTACCAAGCCTCAAGAGGAATGTTATTTTTACAAGTTAACTAGGTGAAGTTGGTTGCATGGTTACATTCACAACAAACTCTTGGAAAGTCACCAAGGGTGCTTTTGTTGTGGCAAGAGGTAATAAGGTAGGAACGTTATATTTATCTACCCGAGTTATTGATTCATTTTCTGTGTTATCTACTTTAGATTCAAATGCATGCATATGGCATAATCACTTGGGCCATATGAGTCAAAAAGGAATACAAATTGTAAAGGCTAAGTGTAAGTTATCGATTTGAAAGATTTAGATCTTGAATTTTGTGAGCATTGTATCTTTTGAAAGAAAAAGAGAGTGATATTTCTCAAAGTTAGGGTGACTAAGAAGGAGCAAAAATGGAGCTTGTACACTCGGATGTGTGGGGACCACCTAGGTAGCTTCTCATGGAGGATCCTAGTATTATGTTACTTTCATTGATGATGCTACAAGAAAGGTATGGGTTTATTGTATTAAATGTAAACTGATATATTTGATAATTTTAAAGGATGGAAATCCCTTGTAGAGAATGTATCAAATTCAAAGTTAAAGAGCCTTAGATCCGACCATGGTGGTGAATATTGAAGCAAGGCTTTTAATGATTATTGTTTAGTGAATGGAATACATAGAGAAAGGTGTTAGGTTGTGGAGCCTGTTTTCATGTGTGAAAGTGTTGAAGACTGTACACTAAGAGTACTGTACACTTTTCATGTATCCTCACGGGGTTCGGGGGCACAGCCCAATTTTTTTTTTTTTAGGCGTAAAATTTTTGGCCTCGAAAAATGCACCCGACATATCGGGAAACGTGCTTTTCTCATATGGGTGAGTTTTTTGACCCATAGGTTTATGGGACGGGTTTTGCCCATGGTTTTGATACCCACGGTTTTGTAAAACTACTTAAGCAGTTGTCTATTTATATGGTCTTATGCATATGATAGATGTACAAGAAAATGTATTGCAGATGTGTTTTGAATTCGGCTGTGAATTCTGTAGAGTTTGTTGAGCATAGCTCCAAATGGATCTGGGTATTGTATTGAGAGAGTGGTGGCTTGTAATAAAATCTGAGCAAGTGATTCTTGGTGGACGTAGCCCAAATTGGGTGAACCACATTAAATATTGTCTCTTTGTGTTGTGTTATTTTATTCGCAATTTTATTTGAGATCTGTAATAATTTCGCATATTAGTTTCTACTGTTGCGATTCTGTGAGGGATTATTCCACATATTTTATCCCTTATTTCCTAACAATTGGTATCAAAGCCTGGTTTGGTTTGCTGAAGTGTTGAATCGTAGGGAAAGTTTTTAGCTTGAGTGGGAGCTATGGCAGATGAAGGAAGATCTAGGGTTGATAAATTCAACGGGTAGAATTTCAGTCTTTGGAAGATGCAGATGGAAGATTA
Source organism: Taxus wallichiana var. yunnanensis (assembly GCA_018340775.1). NCBI lineage: Eukaryota > Viridiplantae > Streptophyta > Pinopsida > Cupressales > Taxaceae > Taxus > Taxus wallichiana. The sequence continues at coordinate 337,971,747 of CM031239.1, read as the reverse complement.
CCTTTATCAGAAGGATCTTTATACTCCATTGTCTGAGAAGGTGAACAAACCCTCGAGTATGACAGATGCGGAATGGGATTTGTTGGATCGGAAGGCACTTGGAACGATCCGACTGAGTCTTGCATCTTCGGTATTATTTAATGTTTCAAAGGAAAAGACTACAAAAGATCTAATGGATGCATTAGGGAAGTTGTATGAAAAACCCTCTACCTCTAATAAGTTAATGAAAAATTTGTTTAATATGAAGATGTCTGAGAATAGTTCAGTAGCAGATCATTTAAATGATTTTAATACGGTAGTGAATATGCTAGCTTCGGTTACAATAGAATTTGATGAAGAAGTTAGGGCTTTATTAATTCTGTGCTCTTTACCTGAGAGTTGGAATAGCCTGGTAATGGCGGTAAGTAACTCGGTTCCAGCTAACTCGAAGTTGAAGTTTGAGGATGTTGTAGGGGTGATTCTAAGCGAGGAAATGCGAAGAAAAAGCTCTGGGGAATCTTCTACTTTAGGGAATGCTTTGACAGTGGAAACTAGAGGGAGACAGAAGAATAGAGGAAACCGTGGAAAATCAAAAGATCGAGCAAGGTCAAAATCCAAGAACAAGATTGTATGCTGGAATTGTGGAAAGCCTAGGCATGCAAAGAAGGACTGTTGGGAGCTTCAGGATAAGAAGAAACAACAAGAAGAAAACAAGGAGGCAAATGTGGCAACGGGTAATGTATGTCAGGATGCTTTGATTCTTTCTTTGCACAATATTACTGAATCTTGGGTTTTAGATTCAAGGGCTTCTTTCCATGCTTCTCCACATAGGCATTATTTTGTTGATTATGTTCAAGGAGATTTTGGGCATGTTTTTCTTGGTGATGATGAGCCTTGCAGCATAGTTGGAAAAGGTTCTGTTCAGGTTAAGATGTAGAATGGGAATACTTGGCTATTGAAGGATGTCAGACATGTGCCTACATTAAGACAAAATTTGATATCGGCAGGGTAGTTGGGAAGTGATGGTTGTACTGTGATATTTACAACAGACTCTTGGAAGGTTACCAAGGGTGCTCTTGTGGTGGCAAGAGGTAAGAAGGTTGGAACCTTGTATTTAACCACTGATAGTACTAATGATTATAATCTTGTGGCTTCAGATGCAGATACAACATTATGGCACTATAGGCTCGGTCATATGAGCCATAAGGGCATGAACATCATAAAGAAGAATTTTCCTGGATATACAGAAATAGGTTTGGATTTCTGTGAGAACTGCATATATGGGAAACAGAAGCGAGTAAGGTTTCTCAAGGTTGGACCTACAAAGAAAGAGAGTAAGTTAGAGCTGGTGCATTCTGATGTGTGGGGGCCAGCTCAGGTATCATCTCTTGGGGGTTCAAGTTATTATGTTACTTTTATTGATGATGCAACAAGGAAAGTTTGGGTTTATTGTATTAGAAACAAATCTGATGTATTTGACACTTTTGTTAAATGGAAAGCCTTGGTAGAGAATGAAACAGTCTTAAGCTAAAATGTCTCAGGTCAGATAATAGAGGGGAGTATTGCAGCAATGAATTTGATGATTATTGTTCTAAGAATGGAATCCATAGAAAAAGACGAGCTTCTAGGAACTCTACAAAAAGAGAATGGGGTATCAGAAAGGATGAACAGAACAATAATGGAACGTGCTTAGGAGCATGAGGTTACATGTAGGACTGCCTCTTTCTTTTTGGGTAGAAGTGGTGAGCACAAGTTGTGTACTTGATAAACAAAGGACCCTCAAGTGCCTTGGATGGAGGCATACCTGAGGAGGCTTGGTATGGTAAGAAAGTTGATTATTCATTTCTTAGAGTCTTTAGATGTGAGGTGTTTGTTCACATAGACAAGGATGATAGGACTAAGCTAGAGGCTAAATCAAAAAAATGTACTTTCATTGGTTATGGTGGTGATGACTTTGGATATAAATGTTGGAGTATTAAGGACAAGAAAATCATTCGATCTAGGGATGTGGTCTTTAATGAGAAAGTCATGTATAAGCAGCAATTGCAAGAAAACAGGAAGAATCCAAGAAAGAATAAGCGGTAGAGGATCTTCCGGATGGGAAAGTGACACATGAATTAGTTCAGAACCCCTCAACAGAACCCCAAACTCCTATACCGAGGAGGTCTTCTAGGGTAACAAGAGTACCGAACTTTTTCTCCTTCTCTTTATTATTTATTACTCACTGATAGTGGAGAACCAGAGAGATTTGATGAAACAATACAGGTAGATGCCAGGAAGAAGTGGGAGGAAGCCATGGATGAGGAGCATCGAGACTCTCATGGAGAACCAGGACATGAGATTTTGTAAAGCTACCCAAAGGAAAAAGAGCATTACGAGAATAAGTGGGTGTTTAGAGTTAGAGAGGAAGAAGGAGGCAAGAAAAGATATAAGGCCCGGTTGGTGGTCAAGGGTTTGCACGGAAAAAAAGGTATAGATTTTGATGAGATTTTTTCTCCGTAGTAAAAATGACTTCTATCGAATCTGTTCTTGGAATAGTGGGCAAAGCAGAAGACTTGCACTTAGAACAGTTAGATGTAAAGACCGCATTTCTCCATGGTGATTTGGAGGAGGAGCTATATATGCAAAGAACTGAAGGATATGAAGTCAAAGGTAAAGAGGAGATGGTGTGCAAACCGAAGAAGAGCTTGTATGGCACCGAAACAAGCTCCACGTCAATGGTATAAGAAATTTGATAGCTTCATGATGGAGAAAGGTTATATTAGATGTCATTCGACCATTGTGTGTATACAAAGAAATTTGAGGATAGAAGTTTTATTATCCCGTGTTTGTATGTTGATGACATCTGTTGGTTGCGAGTAAAAACATGCAGAAATAAAAGTACTCAAGAAGCAGCTAAGTGAATCATTTTCTATGAAGGATTTGGGTGCAGCCAAACAAATCCTTGGTATGAGGATATCTCGAGATAGGAAGGAACGGAAGCTGAATTTATCTCAAGAAGAGTACATTAAGAAGGTCTTGGAGAGGTTTAATATGCAGGATGCTAAACCGGTTGGGACTCCTTTGGTAGGCCATTTCAAGTTATCAAAGGAGCAGTGTCCCAAGACAGAACAGGAAAGAAACCAGATGTCCAAGGTACCTTACTCAGCAGTTGGCAATTTGATGTATGCTATGGTGTGCACTAGGCCTGATATTGCCCATGCAGTGGGAGCTGTGAGTAGATTTATGAGTGATCCAGGTAAAGAGCATTGGCAAGCAATAAAGTGGATCCTTTGGTATTTGAGAGGGACCATGGGGATAGTTTTGTGCTACAGTGGATCAAACACCACTTTACGTGGTTATGTAGATTCAGATATGGCTGGAGATGTAGACAGCAGGAGGAGCACGACAGGTTATATTTACACTGTAGGTGGGACAACAGTGAGTTGGATTTCACGACTACAGAAGCTGGTGGCTTTGTCAACCACAGAGGCTGAGTATGTTGCTGCCACAGAGGCAAGCAAAGAGATGATTTGGTTACAACAATTTCTTGAGGAGTTGGGGCATAAGCAGGAGGAATGTAAGCTGCATAGTGATAGTCAGAGTGCTATACACCTAGCTAAGAACTCTGCTTTCCACTCTAGGACAAAGCATATACAGTTAAGGTACCATTTCATCAGGACAACTTTGGAGGAAGAGAAGTTGAAGTTGGAGAAGATTCATACTAGTCAGAATCTTGCAGACATGATGACCAAGTTGGTCACAAGGGAAAAAAATAAATTTGTGTTCAGCTTTGGTTGGTCTTCACAGAAAGTAGTGAAGGGTTGAGAAGCTTGCTCAGAGGAAAACTAGTCTCCAAGTGGGAGATTGTTAGGTTGTGGAGCCTGTTTTCATGTGTGAAAGTGTTGAAGACTATACACTAAGAGTATTGTACACTTTTCATGTATCCTCGTTGGGGTTCGAGGCTAGGCCGGGCCTTGAGCGGGGGTCCGGGAGCGCTACCCCGAAAAAAAAAAATTTAGGCGTAAAATTTTTGGCCTTGAAAAATGCACCCGACATATCGGGAAACGTGCTTTTCTCATATGGGTGAGTTTTTTGACCCATAGGTTTATGGGACGGGTTTTTCCCATGGTTTTGATACCCACGGTTTTGTAAAACTACTTAAGCAGTTGTCTATTTATATGGTCTTATGCATATGATAGATGTACAAGCAAATGTATTGCAGATGTGTTTTGAATTCGGCTGTGAATTCTGTAGAGTTTGTTGAGCATAGCTCCAAACGGATCTAGGTATTGTATTGAGAGAGAAGCGGTGGCTTGTAATAAAATCGAGCAAGTGATTCTTGGTGGACGTAGACCAAATTGGGTGAACCACATTAAATACATGTCTCTTTGTGTTGTGTTATTTTATTCGTAATTTTATTTGAGATCGTAATAATTTCTGCATATTAGTTTTCTACATTGCGATTCTATGAGGGATTATTCCACATATTTTATCCCTTATTTCCTAACAAAAGGATGGTTCCATGAACACCACAAGAGAATGGTGTTATAGAAAGAATGAACAGGACAATCATGGAACATGCTAGAAGTATGAGGATACATGTTGGATTTCCCTTGTAGTTCTAGGCTAGAAGAGTTGATATAACGGTTTATTTGATTAACCACGGGCCTTCAAGTTCACTAGATGGAGGAATACTATAGGAAGATTATAATGGAAAAGAGATAGATCTTTTTTTCTTAGATTTTTGGTTCAGAAGCTTTTGTGCATATTGATAAGGAAAATAGGAAAAAGTTGGATGCAAAATCCAAGAGATGCACTTTTATTGGTTATGGATCTAGTGACTTCGGATTCTGTTTTTGGGATTTAGAGAATTCTAAAATTATTAAGAGTCGTGACATTGAATGGAATGAAAAGATAATGTACAAGGATCAAAATTTGGTACCTAAGGATGAACCAGTTGAAAATTTTGTGAATGAAAATGAACTCTTAGTTTCAAAAGTCATACCTACAGGGTTACATAGTAACCGGTGTTGGTTGACCCCTGACCGACATCGACATGCCTAAACTGGTATCGGTTACGTAAGATCCAAACCGACATCGTTAGTAGAACCGACATCGGTTACAATGTGTGATCGACGTCGGCCATCGTCAAAATTTAAAATAAATGTTTAGAAGGTACAAAATGAGACTCTGGTACCCCAAACTTCTGTGAGAAGGTCACAAAGGGTAAGTAAACCTTTAGAAAGATTTACACATTCTCTATCTTATTTATTATTGACTGATAATGGTGAACCAAAAAGTTTAAAGAAGCAATGCAGGATAAGACTCTCACGTGCGGTGGGAGCATGGCATGGATGAGGATATTGACTCCTTAGAATAAAATGAAACTTGAGATTTGGTTAAGTTGTCAATAAGTAAGAAGACATCAGAGAACAAGTGGGTTTATAGGATCAAGGAAGAAGAGGGTGGACAGAAAAGATACAAGGCAAGGCTTGTAGTAAACGGATTTGCACAAAAAGTAGGTATTGAATTTGGTGAAATATTTTCTCATGTTGTTAAAATGACTTCCATATGTACTTGTATTGAGTTTAGTTGTAATACATGATTTGAATTTAGAGCAACTAGATGTGAAGATGAATTTCCTTCATGGTGATTTGGATGAAGAGATTTATATGTAGCAGTTTCCTGAGTATGAAATCAAGGGTAATGAGAAATTAGTGTGTAGGTTGAAAAAGAGTCTATATGGGCTCAAGCAAGCTCTAAGGAAATGGTACATGAGGTTTGATAGTTTCATGCATGAGCATGGTTATTTAAGATGTGAATCTGATCATTGTGTTTATTTCAAGAAGCTTGAAAATGGGAGCTATATTATTTTGTTATTGTATGTGGATGATATGCTTATTGTAGGATCTAGTATGTAAGACATTGGTGAGCTTAAGGGAAAGATAGCTCACACATTTTCTATGAAGGATTTAGGAGCTGTAAAAAGAATCCTTGGCATGTAAATACACAGAGACAGGAAGAACAAGAAATTGTATTTGTCTTAGGAGGCTTATATCAATAAGGTGTTGGAAAGGTTTAACATGCAAGATTCAAAACCGGTGAGTACACCTATGGTTGGACACTTCAAATTGAGAAAAGATCAGTGTCCTTCATCACATGAGGAGGTCAAATACATGACACGAGTACCATATGCTTCAGAAGTTGGGAGTCTCATGTATGCTATGGTTTGCACCTGACCAGACATTGCATAGGAAGTGGGTTTTGTGAGTAGATTTATGGCCAATCCAGGTAAAGAGCATTGGAAAGCAGTTCAATGGATTCTTAGGTATTTGAGAGGGACATCTAGCATGTAGTTATGTTATGGAGGTTTAGATATTTCTTTACATGGCTATGTTGATTTAGATATGATTGGAGATATGGATGGTAGAAGGAGCACTACTGGATATATTTTCACAGTTGGTGGGACAACAGTTAGCTTGATTTTGAGATTATAGAAGGTGGTGGCTTTGTCTACTATAGAGGCAGAGTATGTTGCAACTACAGAGGCTAGCAAAGAGATGATATGGATGAGCAGGTTCATGGAAGAGTTGGGAAAGGAGCAAGATGATTGTAAATTGTTCAGTGATAGTTAGAGTGTAATTCATTTGGAAAAGAAATCAACATTTCATTCTAGAACGAAACACATTCAGTTGAGGTATCGCTTCATACAGAAGGTATTGGAGGATGGACATATAAAACTAGAGAATATTCATACGAGTGAAAATATTGCAGATATGCTAACAAATCCATTAGTAAAAGAGAAGTTGGAGCTACACTCCACTTTTGTTGGTCTTCAAGTTTGAGACTTGAAGAGGAAGAAACAAAGATAAGGAAGGATCCAAGAATGATGTTGTACATGTATAGTGCAGTAATTAATCTCCAAGTGGGAGATTGTTGAGTTGTGGAGCTCAATTACTTCAGTTTAGCATGCAATATGAAACTCGTAGGAAAATACAAGAATCGCGCCGGTCGGTCAGAAAGGAAGAACCAACATCGATTAGGGCTAACCGATGTCGGTTACCTGTGTGGGAGTGTTGTATTTGACTCTCGGGAATTAGATCTAATTTTAATATTAAAGCAGATCTATTGATTATAATTGCATGGCTAAGTGCCCTAAGTTTGTATATGCCTATATAAGCATGAAAGCTAGGGTTTAGAAGTGAGATAGGATTGTGAGTTAATGATTATTGTGAGGATAATTGTGAGAGAGAATTATTCAAGAAGAAGGAGAAGTTTGAGAGAAAGAAATTATTGTACATCTGAGAGGTGTGGAAGATTGTAGATATTATATTCTATATCTTCTAAAAGCTTTAGATAATAGATTGGCTTGTTTCTTGGTGGATGTAGCCCACATTGGGTGAACCATGTTAAATCTAGTGTTGATTTATATCTCTTATTTTGTATATTTCTTCTGGTAGAATATCCACTTTTATTGCATGTATGCTTAGGTCTTATATATAATTTGTTCAACCTTGTGATAACCCCAACATCTTGTGACACCACTCCTCTTTTGGAAGGTTCTTTGAGGTGACTAAAATGCCCCGTGACACCCTTATTTGGTGTTGGGTCAAGTAACACCCAACTCCCTTTTATATTTGGCATCTCCATCAAAAAATAAGAGATTGATCACCCCTAATACTCTAACACTCGGCCCAATCCATATTTTCAAGCACTCGTTAAGAAGATTCTCTTTCTCGAAAGACAAACAGTGCACTCCTTGCATACTTTGTTCACTTTTCAAAATATACAAGTTTCATTTTAAATTCACAATTTTCCATTATATTTTGAAATATGAGTTAAATTTCAATTATTTTATAGATATTGATAACATTATGCATGCGAGTTTCACTATCGAGATCATGTCAACACTCAAGAAAATCAATCATTTATATTTATAGTAAAGACAAAGTTTGTTTATGCACTTAATTATATTTTCCTTTCGAAAGCATATTTCATTTCATATCTTAAGGGGAGATGTAAACACATAAATTTGGTAATTTATCACTTGATAATGTCAATATTGGCTTAATCCTAAATGACAACATGTGCACACATTTGAGCTCAATTTCCTATCCTTAGTTATATTCATGACTTGTTCTCCTAATTTTCATTACTTAATCACTCACAAAATTATTTGTATCACCAACAATATTCCATCACCTCCAATTTTCATGTCCAAAAGTTCCTAGCACCTCACATCCCTGTCTATATAGAACCATAAAATATGGACCAACCTATCCAAAGATTTGGTATGAAATTTGCAGTTCATCCCTGTGTACCCAACAATCATTTAATCAATTTGATATCTTTGTATGGGTTAGTAATTTCCTCATGGGTCACCTTAATGCAAAATTATAGCTATGAACCCCTATCTAATCAATTCAAATATACTCACTTATGCACCTAACACTATAAAGAGCACTATAAGAAAACATCATTCCTAAAGCACTTTAAGATCTCCTAAGTTCCCATAAAGAAATAACACACTCTAAGAGAAACACGTTCACAATTATAAAACAAACTTAACTAGGTTTTAGAGTCACGCTTCCCAAGATAGATACCATTTAAGCCAAGTCAAGCTAACCACACCAAGTCATTTCCTACAATATCAAAGGTCAAATTATCCAAAGCTAGTTACATCGACCATATAGATCACATGTTGATTGGAGAGTAGTGTGTGGTTTGAGGCCTCTTTAGAATATTATTAGGAATATTCTAGTGTTCACATTATTAATAGTGGGTTAATTGTTACATTTTTGTTACGTTTTTTATTTTATATGTCAATTTGTTAATAAAAACTCACCTATATAGGAAAATGTGAGATATTTGTTATGGGTAGTTAAGGCGATTCCTAGATTCTAGAGATGTAAAATGCTACATATAGGTAGAGTTATATGTTGTGTAAATATGCAGAATGAATTGAAAGTAAAATTATTATTCCATGAATTTTATTGTGTAAGTCTGGTTTCAATCTTTCATCTAGTATCGAGCATAATGGAAAAATAATTCATTTTGTCATAGCTTGGTTTATTTGCCCAGATCTCGTATGTAAAGTTACAAAGCAGTTTGATCATTTATTTTGTAGGGTGCATGATCATCTAAAGCTTTGTGGGATATCTTACTGTTATTCTCAAACTTTGGATCAAATTTATGTCTTCCTATTCCAAGATTCTTCGTGTAGCACGTGTGGTCATTGTAATTCCATCATATATTTCTCACACTTGCCAAAGACATCAACGTCTCCTCAAACCTTGGGATCTCGGTTATCATGGAAGTGAAGGTTATCATGGAAGTGGTGGTTATCATGGAACCGCATCGAAAGACAAAAATTATATTGTTTTCACCAAGATATCAGTTCTTCATTTTGAAGGTTGTTTGAATCGGGTTTCCATACATTTAATTGCATAGAGGTAAAATTTTAGGTTGGACTTAATTTGTCCCTTATGTCTAAGTTAAGGAATAGAGTTCATTGGTTATAAAGGATTCATTTAGGTTATAATAAGGTCTTAAAATATAGTCTCAAAGCATTATGTTTAATATTGAGTATTTTGTATTTTGGGTTAAAATTTGTATGTGTATTAGTCGGTCTTAATCAAAAGATGAGTCTAGGCATTTAAATTACATTTTGCACTATTAAAAATTGTGTCATTAAGAGTAAAAGAGTCTTATAAATTGCCATTATCATGTTTATTGTAAAGTGTCATCATATGTACATATATGTCAAAATAGTTATTTTTGTGTCCATTATCAAGTTGTTGTCGATGTATTTTTCAGTCCATTGTCAAAAAGTCAAAATATTGTAAAAAAATTTTGCCTTACGAATGTATTTTCATGGTAACCAACATTTGAGTTATAATTGAGCTTCATGATAACATTCTCGTTGAACTAGCATCATGATATCAGAGGACAGAGGCATCAGAGGTTAGAGGTCAATCAACGACCTCTCATCACCACCAACAATGGGGCCACACATATGATTTTTGACATTTTTAGTATTGTGTGATATATGTTCATTTATGAGTTCCTCGTTTTTTTCAGTGTGCTAGTGTGTTGAATAAACCCCTTTTAAGAATTTTGGGTAAGATTCATGTTTTCAGAAAACTCACTTTTGGAGAGCAGGAGAAGATTTTGAGGTAGACTCAAGGGATGGTTATCCAGTTAGTGCCAAGCTTGTGGATCTTGGAGATTCAGAATTTGGGCACCTAAGGAGGAAGGGAAAGTCCCACATAAACCCAAAGAGGAAGGGAGCATGCTTGCATAATTCGTCTCGACACTACGCCTTTTAGAGGGTAAAGAGATAATCTATGGATTTTGTACCTAGTCTAAGCAGTGCTTTTAAGAGGTGATTCAACTTCTTTCTAATATGGTTCTTTAGTGTGTTTAAAAGGGGGTGAATATTAGAATTAATAATGTTCACACTAAGGGGGTGAATGTTAGGAATAATTTAGTGTTCACATTATTAATAGTGGGTTAATTGTTACCTTTTTTATTTTATATGTGAGGTTGTTAATAAACATCTTACGTATATAGGAAAATGTGAGATATTTGTGATGGGTAGTTAAGCATGCATTCCTAGATTCTAGAGATGTAAAATGCTACATATAGGGAGAGTTCTATATTGTGTAAATATGTGGGATGAATTGAAAATAAAAAATTTATTACATGAATTTTATTGTGTAAGTATGGTTTCAAGCTTTCAAATATTTCCAATGCAGGTGGTGTATGGATTACACTTCAACCTAACTCGTTAAATGCTTTATAGGGTTTCATACTTGTGTTTAGGTTTGAATCTATTTCAAAACATATATAGGGTTTCACATATGTGTGACACCTAGGGCTTCACAACGAAACATATTTCGAGAGGTTCACATAGAGACAAGACATTACATAACACTAGTAGCTCACTATGTAAAAATTCCAAATAGGTAGAAAATAGCCAATACGCATTTGATGGTTCCATACCTACTCATTATACACTCTTATATCTAGAGATGAAGCACTTGTACCTATTTTTCAATCTTCTTATGCTTTTTTTCACTACTAGATCATCCTTTGAATACCCAATCAACTAGGTACACCTATCTTCTTGCACCTTATCATATTAAACATTCATTTTAATCATTTTATCTTACATATTGTTGAGTCATATACATATATTTTGACATGTGCATTGATATTTAAGTAATAATCTAAATACGTCTCTTATTTCTAACCATTAATCCAAATATATAAATAAATAACACACCTCTTATTTATTCCGAGTCAAATCAAGTAGGTTGCTTGTACAACAAGTCTTCTAAAAGGAATTTCCTTGTATTAACTTAGAGATGTGCATAAGGCATGCTAATAAGGTATTACTAATTATAGTTAAGTCATCCTAACTAAAATTAATATTAGTGCCTATATATTATTGCACAATAATAAAGGAGAGACTTTTTCCCTCACTGTCACCAAAATAATATTTGGCTCTTTAAAAAAAAATCCATCACATGCACACACATCAAAGTGAAGCATTAGGTAAACACATAAAAATTGTTTGGTAGCACTATTTAATATTAAATTATATATATTTAACATGTTTATCTCGATGTTAGTTAATTTGAGTTAAAATTGGAAATGTGGACCATCTTGTTGACTTTTAATGTGTTAATTCCTTATCCTCTTGTGAATCTCTTATGTTTATCTTAAACATCCTCAAGCTTATCCTATCTTATTTTAAAATTTCATCTCTTATCCTCATATCACTTTATACTCTAGAGACATTGCGTACCCTCGTTTAATTCAAGTGCACTTGCATCTACCATTTCCCTTTATTAAAGTTTTCATGAGTGTCCATATTATTTAATTTAAAATCACATATCACCTATTAATAAATAGGCCTATTATTTCATTTACACAAGATAATATGCAAAGAGAATATATTTATTGTTGAAAAAATTACTCCACATTTACTACTTGGTGCATACATTTAATGAATTGGGGTTGGTAAATTTGCATTACTCTAGACTACTTATTATCGCATAATGTGTTGTTTACAAGACTTCTTTCCCAAATGGGATTTGATTGAGACTGGAACCTAAATCCATGCCTCATTTTTAACTATTTATGTACAACGGCTTAAGAAATTTAGAATGATATAGTAACTCGTATATAAGAATAAAACAATAAATATAGAAAAATATAAATCTTATTTTGGGTAATAATTGATAGGAATGAGAAAGGGAAAACATGATATTTTGATTAAATAAATATCCAACTTGATTATACACATTGGATGGTTAGATGAAAACTAGAAATCTCTACAAAGGGTTAGAAAAGGCTTAACAAAAGACTCTATAAATTTGGTCACTTAAAACTATGTTTGAGACATGTTTAGAAAAGAGATGAATTTATGAAATTGAATTTTTTATGGGCATGTTTTGATTTTAAATCCTATATTGTGTGGTCAAACCTAACTTGTGTAAGTCTCAACAAACTAAAAATTCTTATGTGATTTTTCTTGATTCGATGAGAAATTTCCTTAGCTATATATTTTTTGATAACACATGATATATTTGTAATGTCTTCTCCTTACTTGTAACAAAAGAGAAAACACTCAAGATAACATGAAAAGAAAGGTCATTATATGAAAGAAAATCAACATGCGACCTTCTTCGCACCCGACCTCCCAAGGTCATGTCAGGAAAGCCGATGTATAATGGAAATGGATGTATGTGTGGTAGCGATGAAAAAGCTAACAAGGAAACCTTATGTCTTCAACACGCAATATCAGGATCTGCAAGTCCAAGGCAAATAAATTCATCCTAAGTTGAAGTGGTGTAATAGAATGGTTGGATATAATATCTAATCGGAGGCTCCAATTGATATCGAGCTATGCCGAGATTCTATCTACTAGTAGTGGAACACGTGGAAAGTTACCTACGGACTCCTCATACAAATTTCTAGACAAGGTCATGGAAGTGAGAACGAGAGGCATAATGGAACCACAAGGTCTATGGGAGGTTTTCTGGTCTAGTCTAGAAAGCCTTAGCCTGATCGGTTGCTATGTTCAACACTGAAAGTTGTGCAACGATGTCGTGGAAGTGGTGATGATCTAAATACTAGTGCACATAAACTAGTGTCGATGTTTAATTGGTCACAGCAAGGCTCGTTGGGTTATGGGACCTGGGGATCACAACCGTGAACTTATGGAGGTTGTGGTCTTTGTATGGTCATATGCGTAATCAAGCCCTATTTCCAGGAGTAGTCCAATAATCGTAGGCTTGATCAACTGCAATGTTTAATGTGTTTAATTGTTCTATCTTCTTAGAATACCTAGCAGGTGTGCGTAAAACTAACAAGCGTAAACCCGTATCAATGTTGGTCAACAACTCAGGCCCATTGGGTTATGGGACCAATGGATCACAACTGAATGTTTTCTTGTTGTGGACCTTTGATGGTCATGTGGAATGAATTGAATTGATTTTGATAAAGAAAACTAACTATTAAAGGAAATTTAATCTATGTTTTTGGTATTTTCACAAAGATATCTGAACAAAACAATGGAAACAAACTAATCTAGAAAAAGCAAGTATTTTTTATCTTTTTTGGGATTTTAAACAATACTTCTAATCTAATAAATGAAATTAAATACAAGTAATCAGCCGGTTATAGTGATATACTTGTGAATGTATGTGAATCTAGATCTAAAACAACTTGACTAATTTAATCAAAACGCTTTAAACCCTACCTCAGAGGTAGAGAACAAATCATAACCCTATAAGAGATATTGTTCCCCACTACTTCCCCAATAATGTCAAAGAGAAATATTTCTAATGATTTTCTCTATTTGTAATTGCTTGATTAACTGAAATGAACAATTTTGCTACTCTATTTGATATGTATTTGAAATGAATAACTCAGAATTGATAACTTGAACAAATGAAGCAAACAAACAAATAATTCCAACCTGGATAAGCAAGAGCTTTGGAAAATATGGTTGTATCTGTACTTATCCCCTCAGTTTATCCTTTCTTTCTCTATGTGTCCATATGAGTCCAAGGAATTGGGAATGCAAAGGCAGCAATAGGAGAAGGTGCTTGAGCAATGACAGCTTGAAGGCAGTCTAGTTGCAATGTAGGTGGAAGAGAGATAACACAAGTGAACAGAGCTTGGCTATGCAATTTCCAGCAGGATTGTGACAACAATACTATGTAAGGTACACAAAATTCTCAAGCCATTTGCTTAAATACAAGCATTGAATATATAGGAATTGGTTGGGATGTGCCTTCATGCACAAGAAAGCCTTAGAGTGCCAAATCATTATGTGAAGAGGTAGTTCAAACTAATTAAATATATTTAAAAATAGATGAGGGAAGGAATACCATGCAATTAAGACTATTTTTAGGCAAATTGGTTCACAAATGTGCCTTGGAAGTCGAGTTAAGTGAAATCACGCGTGTTAAAATCGCACATGAAGAGTTATGGAAAAAACGTGTAGGACCTTCGCCCTGCATAGAGTAGTGGTCACGAGACCGCTGGCCTGCCTAGGCGGTGGTTTCAGAATCGCCACCCAGGTAGGGTGGCGGTCCTGACACTAAAGGCCAAAACATGCATAGAAATGAGCATGAAGCTGGAAGAAAGCATGGAAAAGCTAAGTAAAGATGTCTAGGCTACAAATATACACTGCGAATGGGTTTAGGAACTTGAACACCTTCTGAAAGGACATGAATCATCATTGGGGACTTTTGTAACCATTTTTCGACACTATATAGCACGGGTAATTTTGGGTGCATACATATTTTCCCCTTAAAGAAGCATCGTAGCTATGAAAAGGCGTAAAACGTGAGAGTCCAGTATGGCATTCCTGAAATGGGGAGTTGGAAGCTATAGTTAACATGCTCGTGTGTTGGAATGTCTCCGTCTAAACTCTCGCTATCTACAAAATGAAAACGACAAGAGGACTTACCATTTGTGTGGGGATATAGAAATATACCCGCACCAAAGACTCCAACTCAAACCTTGCAACCATATGCACTCAAAATGAAGTTGTAACAACATATATATATCAAAACATATTCATTTTCAAATGCATTTTGCGCATATCGATTTAGTGATTTTTGAGCTTTGGGCCCATGGTGACCATATATGAGAGTGATGAGCGATTGATGAGGCAGAGTCACTCTCGTGATACCACAACCAGTGGCTACCACCACAAGCATTCCCACCATTCAGTACATTCTCATCATCGTAGTCGTATTTAGAAGTCCTGTAGCGTTTGTGCACCATCTCAGGGATCCCACAGGGATTGATAGGCCATTGGGCCTTTTATTGCTTAGTTACCATTTTTTCACGCATTATATGATTTTTTTGTATATTTTGGGCTCATTGCAAGCATTTTGACCATTCCTAGTGCATGATGGCATTATATACAAACTTGACTTATTATGATATATACAAACTCTTCTTTTTGGTTTAGTAATTCATTGTATTTGAGTTGACTTCCTCTTGGCTCACTTCACATGTGTACTCTAGATGTTTAGAACTTTCATTTTTATATGCTTTTCAGAATGTATGTAGTGGATATGAATGCTAATGAATGATTTATTTTTTTGTGTTTTATAATGTTGATATATGATAATGCAATCACATTGTAATGTTGAACTTTATTTTCTCTAAGAAACTTTTGGTACTTCGTATTGTTTTGGAAAAACATGGCGAAAGAGTGATATGATAAGTGAATGAACTGTTGGGATTTTGGGGACAGTGGAATAGTGCTATGATTTAATAACAAACAAAATCATGCACACAGGATCCAAACAATTTTCCCACAAAATCTATAACAGTGGAAGTATAAACTAGAATAATCCAAATCACACAAAAGTACACACACATAACAAGCATGTACCATGGTTCAACCAATGTGGGCTACGTCCACCAAAGATAGAGATCTCATATATATAATATAACAAGAGATTACAAATCAACTCTTCTGCACAAGAGTACATATATCTCTACAAGAGTATCTCCTCCTCCAAAATCTCTAACCGGATCTACCTGAGTACACTAAACCGTGCCTCCATACCACCACCAATAGATTTCACATAACCAGGAACTATTACATCTCGAATCGTGATCAAGTTCTCTATGGATATTCAAACAAGACCCTCTCATGGATCTACCATCATCGTGCAACTAAGAATGTGCACCAAGAAGTAAGTTTGTCTCTCCATCACTGCATAACCTATGCAAACATGAAGACGACCTCCTCTACAATATCTAGATCTACATGGATCAACAATACAATATGATCTCATGGATCTACAATACAAGACTAGATCTACATAGATCTATAATACAAGACCTCACCAACATGTGGATCTACAAGAAGAAACACTATGTGCTTTACATACTATGCAAGCCATTACATGAGACAATAAATATACAAAGGAAATACAATAGCCTACTATTTCCTTTTGTCCAGCTCCTCTCCATGGAGTCTCTATCTTCATGTAACATGTTCCCTTTTTCTCTTCTTCTTCTTCGTCTTCATCCTCTCAATCTTGGAGAATCAAGGATCTAATCCAATCCTTCTCTTTTTCTTCATCCCCTTTCTAAACCCTAGCTTTCATGCTTATAAAGGCATATTTAAACTTAGGGCACTTTAGCCATGTAATTACATCAAATAAATATACTTTAATGCTAAAGATATATTTAATTCCCGAGATTCAATTAAAAGATCATCACATAGGTAACTAGCATCGGTTAGCCTTAACCGCGTCTCGATTCCCACTTGTTGGATCGATGTCCGTCATGTCGTGGACCAATGAAGGGTTGTGGTTCCCACTTGCTGTGATCGATGTCACCCCTATCTAACTCGATGACAAAGTTGTATTTTACTTTTTGGAACAAGTTTCCATTACATGCTCCAATGAAGCTATTTAGCTCAACAACCTAACATGAAATTTCCCCACTCCTAACTCCACACAACCAGTAAGATGCGAGGGCTCAACACCAAGAGCCAGAAGGGACACAAGTTATAGAAATTTATTGAATGGTAATGATGAGAGAAAGACAAGGATTTGGCAAAACCAAATTGAGACACTACAACCTCATTCTACTCAAGTTTGCTTCATAGTTTAAAATGTGAATTGCTTTCTAGTTTATCTAGACTTAGATCTTTAGATGGCCACTTGGTTTTCAAAATATGGGTTTGAGTTTTTAAACTCTTTTGAAATTTGAACATCTAATTCACTTTTTTCTGATTTATGATTTTCACAAAGATTTGAATGAACTATTTCTAACTTTCAAATTTGTCAAAGAGACCCCTAGACCTTGCCCCATGCTACCAATAGGAATTATGTGTGCATCACCATGGACAAAGTATAGGCAAGTAAGGGAACTTCTCTCCTTTTCCAACCCTACATCACTAGTTAGAGACGCATGCTTAACACCGAAGGTTGGTAGGGCAAAGAAATGTGTAAAATAAAATTTTTCTATGGATTTGCATTTGACTTATTTATCTAGGCAAAATGTCTAGAATGTTCTTATTTCCAAATAGATGTATATGGGATAGATGCGACACCATGAAGCTTCTAGAACAAACTATAGGCAAAGACACCTAATCTAGAAGAAACTATGAGTAGAACCAAGTATGCAGGCCTCGGTATGGTTATTGTCAAAGCTTTGTCTTATCTTGCTTGAATTGATGAAATGATTTGAAACAATTGATGATACCATGAAGATTTGAAGAGACATGATTTGAATGTTTTAATGTTTTTAAAAGTTTTTAGGAATTACAATAAGAATAAGTCCCTTGATAACAAATTTTATGAAATGAACCGACAGATGAAAATGTAATGCAGATGTAATATACATATGGAAATGTTAATAAATCATGTGTAGTATCTCTTCAAGTGAAGAGAGTTTATATATTCACTAAAATCCTCACCCTCTAGTGTACACAGGTAAAATGCCCCATTTTTATAGTCTTCTATTACTTGATATGGACCCAACCACCTAGGCCTGAATTTCCTTCCTTCACCGGTCTTTTTTCTATTCGGATGTTGAGTCTTAAAACCAAATATCCCTCATATATTTCACGCTCATAGACTTTCTTGTTGTATTTCCAAGCCATTTGGTTAGCGTAAACGTTATGCTATTGTTCAACATTGAGCCTAGCTTCATCAAGGCTTTCTAATTGAGAGAGTTGCACCTCTCGATAGCCTTCTTCTCCCATAATTCCTTGCAACGAGATACAAAGACTAGGTATTTCGACCTCAAGCGGTAAAACCACTTCTACACCAAATACCAAAGAAAAGGGGTTGCCCCCATCAGCGTTCTTACCGATGTTCGATAGGCCCACAAGGCCGGAAAGAGCTTTAAGTGCCAATCTCATTTATTCTCCTTGACAGTCTTAAGGAGAATGGATTTTAACGTCTTGTTTATAGCCTCAACATGTCCATTGGCCTGAGGATAATAGAGAGAAGTCGTATGGTGATTTATTTTAAACTTTTCACACAATTCACGTACTTCCTCATTTTTGAAAGATGTGCCATTATCAGAGATAATGACTTGTGGGACCCGTACCTACAAATGATTTGGTTTAGAATGAACTTAGCGATTACACATCTAGGCACGATGGTAAGAGGCATGGCCTCTACCCACTTAGTAAAGTATTATGTGGCCGTGATTATGAAGTTATGACCATCTGTTGATGAGGGAGAGAAATTCCCTATCAAATCAAGTCCCCACATGGAAAAGGGCCATGGTATTGTAATTGGTTATAGAGCCTATATTGGTATGTGGATCTCATGGGAGAACTCTTGACATTTATGGAATTTGCGCACAAACTCTACCGCATCATGTTCTAACATGGGCCAGAAGTAGCCCATTTGATGTATCTTCCAAGAAGTGGCATGGCCCCCGAAATGACATCCACATACTCCACTATGTAATTCATAAAGAATCTTCTCATATTCTTCTTCGTCAACACATATTAACAACATTCCATCAAAGGCTCTATGATAGAGAACATGTTCCAAGATAACGTACTTAGCGGTTATAACACGTAATTGTCTTCTTTGTTGCAATGTTTCCCCTTCTAGATATGTATGATCCACTATGAAATTAATAATTTTAGTGTACCATGGGCACGCAGAAATGGGAGGCTTGGTTTCAAAAAAATACACACATTCGTCGGGGAAGTCCAGATTTACTAGATCACCTCCATCTAATGGGTTATCGTCTAACCAATCCACAATGATTTTTCCTTTGACCGATTTTTGATTAACAAACGTTACCTCAAACTCGCCCATCAGATTTATGAAGCTTCCAACTTTCTTAGATAAGGACCCTTGTGTGAGAAACATCGTAGATGATCTGATTTAGCAATGACCCTCATTTCTTGATTTAGCATATAATGTCTCAAGTGCTTTGTTGCAAAGACTATGGAAAGGAATTCCTTTTCTTCCTATGTGTAATAAGTCTCATAGTCAAGCAATGTTTGACTAATAAAATAGACCGCATGTTCTCGTTTATCATCATCCTCTTGAGCTAACATGCAGGCCAATGAGACATCTATAGCTCATGAATACAAAATTAAGGGGTGATCTGACTTAGGCGGCATGAGTGTGGGAGGAGATAGTAAGAACCATTTGACCGACTCAAATGCCTCATTGCACTCTTCCATCCAATCAATGCAACAATCCTTTTTAATAAATTGTTGATTGGGTGAATAGCAAAGGTTAGATCAAGGATAAACCTTCAGATTGCACCAAGTTTTCCAAGAAAATATCTGATGCCAGACTCATCTGACGGTGGAATCATTTCTAGTACGGCTCAAATTTTGGCTGGGTCTACATCAATCCCTCGTGAATATATGATGTATCCCAACAACTTGCCTCCCATTACACCGAATATGCATTTTTCTAGATTGAACATGATGATGTATTTGATTAAGCGAGAAAGGATAATATGAAGCATGTCGGGATGATTTACAACAGCATTTTTTGGCCTTAGCCAGAAGATCATCCACATAGGATTCAACAATCTTATGGATAAGATCATGGAATATATAATTCATTACTTGTTGGTATGTGGCACTAGCGTTCTTAAGTCCGAACGACATGACAACATAACAATATGTTCCCCAAGGAGTGATAAATGTAGTTTTGGTATGATCCTCCTCGAAGATTTTGATTTGGTTATATCTAGAAAACCCATCCATGAGAGATAACAAATCATAACTAGTTGTTGCGTCGATAATAACATCGATGGATGGTAATGGGAAATCATCTTTGGGACAAGCCTTGTTGATATCCCGAAAGTCTATGCAAATGTAGATTTTTCCATTCTTTTTTAGAATGAGGACAATATTAGATACCCATTGTGAATAGTCGATTGGCTTGATGAACCCCACTTGTAGGAGTTTCATCACTTCTTCTTTCACCATGAGGGCCACCTTTGGCTTCATGGGTCTCAACTTCTGTTTAATTGGCTTAACATCTGGCTTAGTGACGAGGTTGTGAACTGCAACGTGTAACGTGATTCCTGTCATTTCCTTATAACTAAATGTGAAAGATTTTTCATGCTTCTTGAGGATTTGGGTGTGTATTTATATCTCCTATGGAGTTAGAAAGGATCCCAGCTTCAAGATTTTTGGTTCCTCCTGTCCCGATGTTTATATCAATTATTCCTTCAATTAAGGAGGCATTTCCCTCTTCAAATTCAATTAGGGCCAGAAGTATCTCTAAGTATCCTTCCTCTTCTACCTCATAGACCTCAAGACCTTCCGTAGAGGAAGGGTCTATCATGGAATCTCCAAAGTAAGAGGAAGAGTGTGGGATGAGAGAAAAGCTTATCTTATGATGAGCGGGATACAAATATGTGTATGCATTCAAATATCCTAAGATTACTTCATCATTTTCAATGTAATCTAAGGTGATAAACTCATTCTCGACTTCTATATAAGCTAGAATTGGGGTTGTCTATATCTTGTGAACCAAAGGTTCAAAGACGAACCAAAAATCAGTAAATCTAATGTCTTCTACCTTGTTGCTTGGGGTAAAAGGAGAAGCATAAGTTGTTATAGAGTCAACAAGGATTTTTTTCTCTCCGGTACAACTTTGATTGAAATAAAATCAAAACCTTTACTTAACTTGAGGACAACAGTCTTGTAGAATTGCAAATGTTCAACCCTAGTCTCGTATACTTCAAATACTTGATTTGCAACTAGTTGTGAATCACCTAACACCCTAATATTAATAGAACCCATCCTTTTGGATACAATGAGACCAAGAAGGAGAGCCTCATATTATGTTTTGTTGTTAGCGCATTCGAAATTCAATTTAAAGGTGAAGGGCATGAACCTTCCCTGAGGGTTGGTAAGTATCACACTGTCCCAACACCAAAGCAACTCTTTTCTCCATCATCATTAAAATTCCAACAGTCATATGAGAAGATTGAAGTTGGCTTATTTATTGCATTATCTTCCCTTTCTTCCGAGACCTCTACCATGCATACGTCATCAAACGAAAGAGAACCGAGTCCTAGGGCATGTCTTATACCCATGGAATCAAATGGAAGAAGAAGAGGTAGGTCATTCTCCAACAACTCGACTATATTTGTTGTCGTTCATGTTAACATTGTCTCAACAATTACAGTTTCATCCTTTGTGGCAGGAACTCCTTCAATCAAACCCATAGTTTCTAGTTCCGTTGTAGGAACTAGCTTTTCTTCTGGCATTGATCTTGTAGGTTTGTTTAACTGGTTTGTAGGAAGCTCAAACTTAGAATGAACCCCTGGCCTCTTCTTTAGATTAGCTAGATGTATGTCGAAGGGTTTTGGGTCACCTTGCACCACGAAGACCTTCCCTAAATGTAGGAATCTTACTTCCTGAAACAAAGTGGAGGGAATCACCTTCATGCGATGAATCCAAGGACAACTAAGGATCATATTATAGTTGGTTTCCCAATCTATAATATAAAACTTGGTTAGAACCATCTTAGGTCTAAGGGTGATTGACAACACTATAGTTCCAATTGACATCACTTTGAGGTTGTCATAGCCTCTCAACGTGTTTCGTGTTGAGGAGAAATTGGTCTCTCCGTAACCTAACTTCTAAAGGAAAGAGAAGGGGACTATGTTAACTATTGCCCCATCATCAATCATCATTGCACATTTTACATAGTTATTGTAGATCCAAACTTGTAAAACAAGGTCGATCACCTCTATGAGCTATTTCAGCATGTATGGGCATCTTGTTGATGTCAAATACGAATCCAAAATCTCTTTCAGGCTGCCCTAGAGGATAAACATAAAAGTCTATATGGTTTATCTACACTTCTGAAGGATGGGTGACATTAATCAAATGTCTAAGACTTTGATTTTTATCAAAGGAATTCTAAGAAACTGACTCTGTGAGCAAGGGAATTCTTTAACATATCTAAGAAGGAAATGTTAGAGAAGGTTTTGGTCAGGTCATTGATCAAGTCATAAGATACTACTAGAATTCCCATTGTTTCACGAATGTCATTTGATATAGTCGGGTAGATCGGGATAGGCTATAAAGAATAATCTTTGGTTCTAGTGGCAACATTAATTTAAGGTTCAGTGTCCAACTCTACCAATCCCACAAAATTTGTTTGTTGGTGACCATCCAAAGGAGGTGCTACCTGTGAGTTTGATGAAGTTGAGGCTTCATGATCGTTGGTTCCTATTGCAATGCCTTTGTTTGAACCATTGGGATCTATTCTATTGTCTTTTGGGTGCATGGGGAGAGGATCACTAAAGATCCTAAGTGGTATGTTCTGTGGGGATACCGGTCTTGTGTAAGTGTTCTGAGTTGGCGTTGTTGGGTTTGCCAAAAACATGTCAACAAATAATTGTCTTTGATCCTCCAGCAAACGTTGTATAAATTTGTTGTAATTACGGCATGTTCTTGCGTCATGCCCTTGAACCCTATGGAAATTTTAGTATAAATCGGATCATAATCTCGAGGCCTTTGGTTTGCACTTTTTGTGGTCCAAAATTACGATTGTTGTTCAATTGTTGATTGTTATAATTAAAATTTGGGAACCCCTGCCCTTGGTTTTGGAATTGGTTTGGATACCCGCCTAGGTACTGACTAGGGCCTTGGGTCTACACTTGTCTTGGTTGTTGAGGTTGTTGTTGCTATTAAGGATGATTAAAATCCACAGCGTTGATTGAAGGCAAGAAGTTATTATTTCTTTGATTATTGCCATTATTGTTGTTTGTTGGTAGTGTTTGTATTGGGAGAGCTAACAACATTAGGTTTCTTGGGTGATCAGTAACAATCATCAATTATAACCCCATGATTCTTATTAAGGACCTTTGGTCCCTGATTATTGTTCACATTGTTGGAATAACCAGAGTTACCTTGGTTAGGAGTGACTAACCTCCCATTTGTTCCATAAGTCTTACAACCACTATCTATGGTTGCTTGATCAATTTGGAGAGCACCCTCTAGCACCTCTTCGTAGCTCCTTAGCGGGAAATTTTGGACTTCTTCCTTTGTCTCTCTATTGAGGGAGTGGAGGAACAAATCACAAAGCTTTGTCTGATCCATGTTTGGAGTGCTTGCAGAGGAATAGAGAACCTACCGCCACCTTTGAATGAAGTGGGCAACAGACTCGTTGTGCTCTTGTTTGATATGAAGGAATTCTCTTATTCATGTCCTTAGAAGTTTGTTCATATCAAAATCCTTAATAAAATCTGACACGAGTTTCTTGAAGGAGTGTATCAAAGCCTTTGGTATCTGTAGAACCAATTAAGAGCAATACCTTCTAGTGTCGAGGGAAAATCTTCGTAGCAACTGCATCCCATGGGAACAAATCTTGAATGGCCGTTGCATAAGCTTTGATGTTTGCATTAGGATCCCCCTCCCATTTGAACTTTGGAATATCGGGCAAGGGTCTTGGGAGCATTACAGTCCGTATGGATAAGTCTAGAGGCTCCTTAAGATATTCAGAATAGGTCCCCATTGCGTATGTTTCAACCATTGAAGATCCTTGTTGGGGAGGTGGAGGTTACATCGGTTGCTTAAAATGGTACAGCGTATACATTTGTTGGGGCATATGGCATCCCCTGTGGCTAACCATATGGACTGGGTAAGTGTACATATCCCCCTATGGTGATTTAGAGTACATGTGTATGTAAGGGGGTTGACTGTTTTGATATGGAGTTGAAGGCACAAAGCCAGGGAACGTTGCATTTCCAGATGGTATGGCATTTGAGAATACACTTCCACATCGGGTGCCTGTGTGGATATCCATATGCGGCGAGGGCATACCCAAGGTGCCCGGCCCTGGGATTAGCAAATCTCGAGGATTGGAGTGCCCTATAAATTGGAGGAGTTTGCGTAGTAAGTATTTGTCCATAACTCTGCGGATAGTGAGAAACTCTTACTTGCCCCACATATGAATTTTGAGTGTTTTGGGAAAGCTCTAATTCTTTGACTTTGTCTACTAACGCTAAGATGACATCACCCATTGATGGGGTGGTGTTTTGTTTCAGTGCTTGTTGTTGAACTTTTGGAGGTTGTTGAGGAGTGTGGTATCCTGCTATGAATTGTTTGTTGTTCTGCCACCCCTCGTTGGCAATGTTTTCCGTTGTTGGAGGGGTAGTGTTATTGTTTTGGAGAAAGACATCAACATGTCCTTGCAACCTGTCAAAAGCCCAGTTTATATTCTAGAAGCGTTGTTCACTTATGGTATCATGCTAAGTAATCCTCATCTAGAGGTGGGAGTTGGTCCGATTGCATGCTAATGGGTCACTGAACAAAACCCGAGGAGATGAACTTGCCTCCCTAGTGAAAGTCATGTTGTTAGAACTTGATTGCTCAGGAGGATGTGTCTGTGTGATTTGGTCAAGATCCTCGATATGCGGAGGAACCAACATTGGTTCCTTGAGGAAGAGGATTTTGAGCCTGAGCAGTTGAATGGTTATCTGCCCATGTAGAGAGCAAAGGTGATTGTTGTTGTCTACCTGTTTGATAGTTGTACACATCGAAACCCGAGAGGGGTCGACCAGTATTCATTGTATCCCAACATATTCAGGGGTATAAGAATACCTGCAGAATAATGGGAAAGAGGAAGATGGATGAAGAAAGTGGAAACATTTAGAGACTAGCTCTTCACGTCAAGTTCACCAATTTGTATGAAATAAAATCAACATGTGACCTTCTTCGCACCCGACCTCCCAAGGTCGTGGGGGCAGCCGGTGTAGAATGGAAATGGATGTATGTGTGGTAGCGATGAACAAGCTAACAAGGCAACCTTATATCTTCAACATGAAATATCGGGATCTATGATTCCAAGGTAAAGAAAGTCATCCTAAGTTGAAGTGGTGTAATGGATTGGTCAGATAGAATAGCTACTCGAAGGCTCCAATTGATATCGAGCTCTGTCGAGATTTTGTCTACTGGTTGTGGAACACACAGAAAGTGACATGTGGACACCTCGTATAGATTTCTAAACAAGGTCATGGAAGTGAGAACGAGAGGCATAATGGAACCACAAGGTCTATGGGAGGTTTTCCGGTCTAGTCTAAAGCCTTAGCCTGATCGGTGCTGTTATGTTCAACACTGAAAGTTGTGCAACGATGTCAGGTGGAAGTGGTGATGATCTAAATACCAATGCACGTAAACCAGTGTCGATGTTTAATTGGTCAGCAGGCCCATTGGGTTGTGGGACCTGAGGATCACAACCAGATCAATGTCACCAACAACTCGGGCCCATTAGGTTGTGGGACCAATGGATCACAACTGAACGTTTTCTCTTGTTGTGGACCTTTGATGGTCATGCGGAATGAATTGAATTGATTTTGATAAAGAAAACTAACTATCAAAGGAAATTTAATCTATGTTTTTGGTATTTTCACAGTATATCCGAACAAAACAATGGAAGTAAACTAATCTAGCAAAAGTAAATATTTTTGATATTTTCTAGGATTTTAAACAATGCTTCTAATCTAATAAATGAAATTAAATACAAGTAATCAGCCGGTTGTAGTTAATTACTTGTGCAAGTATGTGAATCTAGATCTAAAACAATTGAACTAATTTAATCAAAACCCTTTAAACCCTACCTCAGAGGTAGAGAACAAATCATAACCCTAGAAGAGTTATTGTTCCCCACTACTTCCTAGTAATGTCAAAGAGCAAGATTTCTAATGATTTGCTCTATTTGTAATTTCTTGATTAATCTGAAATGAACAATTTTTCTACTCTATTTGATATGTATTTGAAATGAATAACTCATAATTGATAACTTGGACAAATGAAGCAAACAAACAAAATAATTCCAACCTGGATAAGCAAGAGCTTTGGAAAATATGGTTCGCATCCGTACTTATCCCCTAAGTTTATCCTTTCTTTCTCTATGTGTCCATATGAGTCCAAGGAATTGGGAATGCAAAGGCAGCAATAGGAGAAAGTGCTTGAGCAATGACAACTTGAAGGCATTCTGGTTGCAATGTAGGTGGAAGAGAGATAACACAAGTGAACAGAGCTTGGCTATGCAACTTCCAACAGGATTGTGACAACAACACTATGTAAGTTACACAAAATTCTCAAGCCATTTGCCTAAATACAAGCATTGAATATATAGGAATTGGCTGGGATGTGCCTTCATGCACAAGAAAGCCTTAGAGTGCCAAATCATTATGTGAAGAGGTAGTTCAAACTAATTAAATATATTTAAAAATAGATGAGGGAAGGAATACCATGCAATTAAGACTATTTTTAGGCAAATTGGTTCACAAATGTGCCTTGGAAGTCGAGTTAAGTGAAATCACGCGTGTTAAAATCGCACATGAAGAGTTATGGAAAAACGTGTAGGACCTTCGCCCGCATAGAGTAGTGGTCACGAGACCGGGCCGCTGCTTAGGGCGGTGAGTTTCAGAATCGCCACCTGTAGGGTGGCGGTCCTGACACTAAAGGCCAAAACATGCATAGAAATGAGCAGGAAGCTAGAAGAAAGCATGGAAAAGCTAAGCAAAGATGTCTAGGCTATAAATATACACTGTGAATGGGTTTAGGAACTTGAACACCTTCTGAAAGGACATGAATCATCATTGGGGACTTTTGTAACCATTTTCTGACAATGTAGCACATGTAATTTTGGGTGCGTACATATTTCCCCCTTAGAGAAGCATCTTAGCCATGAAAAGGCATAAAATGTAGAGTCTGAGTATGGTATTCCCAAAATGGGGAGTTAGAAGCTATACCTAACATGCTCATGTGTTGGAATATCACCATCCAAACTCCCATTACTCGCAAACCGAAAATGACAAGAGGACTTGCCATTTGTGCGGGGATATAGAAATATACCTACGTCAAAGACTCCAACCTTGTGACCATATGCACTCAAAACGAAGTTATAATAACATATATATATATATATATATATATATATATCAAAACAAATTCATTTGTGCATATTGATTTAGTGATTTTTGATCTTTGGGCCCATGGTGACCGTATATGAGACAACCGAGTGATTGATGAGGCAGATTCACTCTCGTAGTGAGACCACAACCAAGAGTCGCCACCACGAGCACTCCCACCATTCAAGACATTCTCGTCATCGTAGTCATAGTAGAAGTCCTGACGCACTGCACCATCTCGGGGATCCCATAGGTGAATAGATCTTGGCTATGCAATTTCCAGTAGGATTATGGCAAAAATACTATGCAAGATACACAAAATTATCAAGCCCTTTTCTTGAATACAAGCATTGAATATATAGGAATTGGTTGGGATGTGCCTTCATGCACAAGGCAGCCTTGGAGTGCCAAATCATTAGGTAAAGAGGTAGTTCAAACTAATTAAATCTATTTAAAAATAGAAGAGGGAAGGAATACCATACAATCAAGACTATTTTTAGGCAATTTGGTTCACAAATGCGCCTTGGAAGTCAAGTTAAGTGAAATCACACGTGTTAAAATCATGCATGAAGAGTTCTAGAAAAAGCGTGTAGGATCGCGCCCTACGTAGGGTGGTGGTGCTAACACTAAAGGCCAAAACATGCACAAAAATGAGTGGGAAGCTGGAAGAAAGCATGGAAAAGCTAAGTAAAGATGTCTAGGCTACAAATATACATTGCGAATGGGTTTAGGAACTTGAACACCTTCTGAAAGGACATGAATCATCATTGGGGACTTTTGTAACCGTTTTCGACAATGTAGCACATGTAATTTTAAAAGTGCGTAAAGTCATATACTAGGGCTAGAATATTAGTTTATTTTAATTTCCATAAAATATTGTATGATCTAAAATGCACCTATATTTCCTAGGTAGATCTCGTGTTCTTATAGTTTAAAACCTCATGAGCTATCGTTCTAGGAAAATTGGTTATAAATTTTACCCGAATTATAGTGTGAAGGGTATTTCCCCAATACTCAAGCCATTAGATAGTAATGTGTACATATTTCAACTTCTACGTAGTTCATGGTATATGGGAAGCACCTAGTTTTTTTCTTTTTCCAATAGGAAGACGTTTGGTTGTTTGGATTTTTAGTGCACTAGTACGTGGTTAGCCCCATAAAGTCACTCTCTATGTACCTCATAGACGAGATAATACATTTGAAGGAACAATGTAATCCTATGTAGTTAGTGTCCTATAACATTGGTTTGGATCATTATTTATGATAATGATAATTATATTAGAGAACCTACATAACAAAAACACTCTAACTTAGTGAATCCCTTGGTTTTATCAAGATGTTTAGCACAATATTGTTTAGGTTTAGTTTTTAGTTGTATCCTTGGTTGATATTTTTCCGGCAAAGTGTCATTACATAACCCCGGTCGATATAGTATGATTTTCTTCTTTAGTTTCATTTCATATCCTTTGCTTATCTATAGTACATATTCTTTGTCTTAAGTTTTGTCTAATTTTTTCAATTATAGGCCGATCTTTTTTTAACAAAACCCTTATTCCAAGTACAGTTTGGAGAAGTTATTCCACTTTTGTTTCTTCATTTGAATTTTTCCATGGAAAATATTAGAAGGCTCACTCTCTTGAGTATTACTACTACCAAAACATATCTCTTTATTGATACAGGTATAACACAATGTGTCGTCCACATCAATGTTCAGTAACTAATATTCTCACCTTCAAGAAAGGGCATATCCTTCTTCTTGTTGTTTTTGAATGGATGCAACTCCGAATGTAGTTTCCAACATTGCTCCTCGAATGGCTATCAACATCATAATTCCCATGATGTCTTTTAGTGTCCTTTTAGAAATAGAAGTAGCATTATGCTTACCTTTCCCTTGGCATTTACCATTTTGTTTGGTGTCATCTTGTTGCTTGGAAGTGCTTTGAGAGGTGGATGGGGCCTTTTTCTTGCCCATCTCTAAGTAGTGAGCTTGAGAGCAAGCTTCATCTACATTTGTAGGCTTGGCCAAGAGGACAGATCTCCTCAAATGGCTATGGAGTCCACCAACATACTTCATCAAGATGTGACAGTGTGTTATATCCTTGCCCATTTTGACAACCTTCTTGAAAACTCGCATGTGTACTCTTGTAAGATTTGGCCTTGCTTTTGCCTAAGGTATAGCCAATACATAGGATAAAATTGCTTCTTGATTAGCATCTTAAAAATCATCCCAAGTAGTAATAAGAGAAAACTTCTTAACAACCAAATTATGAACATATCTCTCAAACCAAGTTAATGCACAATTCATTAATTGTAATCTTGTAAAAGAAATTTGTTGGCTCTCAAAGAACTCCGATGCAATCGAAATATACCTTTAGTAGGGCTAGTTGGTGGCCTAGCTTCTTTGCATTCACATGTATGTCACATGGATGGATCTCTATCTTTATCTCAAACCTTGAATGGAGGTGGAGTTTTGTTAGCATGGAGCTAATCCTCCACTTTCTCATGTTCGGGATCGTCCTTATTTGCTTTCGGGCCCTGTAGAAGAACACCAAGCCTCTCCATGAGAATCCCCATGGTGGACTCTAATTGGTCAAACTTTCTCATAGAAAGAGAGATAATGGCCACTCCTTCAAGCCTTGTGAAAAACTCTTTTGTTGTATGGGCATTTTTCGCATCAAAATAGGGCATACTTATGATCTCTTGTTTCTACTTCCTTGTGGAAATGTCTTCTACAAATGGCACTAAGATACCTTGACCACTAACAATATTTGCTCTAGTGATGAGCATAAATTACAATGTAGTCACAAAAACACGTAAAGATTGTTATTACATCTTATCTTATACTAATTTGATCCATAAACCAAGTTGATATTCCACACTAAGCTTCACCAATATTGATTTTGTAATCATATCTCAACAAGTGATTGATAATTGACTATTTTAAATTAATTTTCTTGTTAAAACAGAGATGTAGTGTGTCGGAATTGAAAAGTACATAAGTATGAACATAAAGGGAAGCATGAAAGAGACCAAAGCACAATATGAACACAAGAATTGACTTGGAGAAACATGATGTGGGGAAAACTCTAGTGGGTGAGACTGCACTCCCCTTTCCACCGTAATTCACAAATGTACAAGTTATTGCCATGTTTGGCCTTTCATGGACACAAATACTTATTACTACACCATCCAAGCTTACATGTAGTTACTTTGCACTCTTATAACACTTGGACCATCCAACACAGGAACAATCACTAACAACTAGGAAATAATGAAGATAACATGAACAAATATTCAAACTTGCAAATTCTAATGTGAATCCAACTTCACAACCCCTTATTGACTTTTGTGATATCTTCTAACTTTTATGATGTCTTCTACCTTCTTCAAGGTCTGTAGTTATGCCCTCACTTTGAATTTTGGCCAAAAGTTCATCCGATCTGTCATTGATCAGCGGAATCATTCACAACAACGTATTGCTTGTGTTTTTTGTATTGGGGCAAAACCACTTGTATGTGCAAACTATTAGAGTGGTTATGCAATTGCCACCTGCAAATACCAACAATTGTGCAACCACCATCTACTAATATTATGCCCTCACTTTGAATTTTGGCCAAAAGCTCATCCAAATTGTCATTGATCGAGTAAGCATTTGCAACAATGTATTCCCTATGTTTGTTATATTGGGGCGAAACCACTCGTATATGCAAACCGTCGGAGTGATTATATAATTGCCACCTACAAATATCAACAATTGTGCAACCACCATCTATTAATAACGACACTTCCACTATTTATGACAAACCCTTTCAATTTAAGCACTAAAAGATGTTGACTTCATCATTCTAAAGATGCCCTAATCATCCCCACATTGACTTTGCCACTGCGACTTATTTGAACTATTGTTTTGATGAGAAGTGAATTAAAACATTTGAGGGTACTAGAAACATCTAGCAATATGGCTATAACATTAGATCTATATTTTAGATCGAAGGGTATTACGATGAATGTTTTTTTTTTGGGGGATTGCTTATGACGTGCCACGTATATAAATAATTCTATTCTCACGCAAAAGTGTCATGGCATTTATCTTTTATGTTTAGAATAAAGATCCATAGACAAAACAAATTGAACCCAAAAAATTGAGCCATCAATGTTATGAGCCACCAATGTTATGAGCCACCTTTTGTTTTTATTTGCATCTACATCCATAAATGGGTTTTATGTTTACCTACTGAGATACAATCTATATTTTTCTAAGAAGTCATTGAAAGAAGAAATATATTTGAAATGAAAATATTATAATAAAAAATAAAGAAACAATTAGAGAAAACAATAAATTTGGATTTTCTTAAATTTGCATTAAGATCTTTTAATGTTTTTGTGAAATATTTAAAAATAATATACAATGACATATTTATGAAAATTTTAAATTTTCCGTTGTGTGTGTGTGTATTTATTTCGCCAAAGTCATCGGGACACGATCGTGGCCTCATCCCTCTCTTTTATACGAGTATCTTGTAGGAGTGGAACCCCTGTGTATAGTTAGGCAATACTTTTATACCATCATCCACACCATTGGACCACAACCCATTCGATACAATTTATATTTTTCAAAAAAACAAATAATCAAATAATAAAGATAAAGAAAAGATTTTAAAATAAAAACAATAAATATAAATTCCTATTGAATTTAGATCAAAATCAGATTGTATAAGATATTAATAATTAATGTAAATAGATGAAATATAAATTGTATTAAACATGAATGAAATTAAATGTATAAACAATTAGATTTTTAATTAAAAAAATAGAAAATTATTCTAAAGAATGAAGGAAAAATTCCTTTTAAAACTTGCATGGATTTAAAAAACTTTTGTTCAAATAAGCAAGTTTCTAATTTTAACTATAATTTATTTCTTGAACAAAAATCATTATAATGTTTCACTTTTATAAATATATTATTTAAGTATTAAAATTATATTCAATTTAAGTGGTTAATTACGCCAAAGGTGTTACCCTATGGGAAAAGGCTTTGTGGACATTCATGGGACTATGTCAAATTTGACAACCTAAATGACGGTTTTGTTATTTTTAACAATTTTGCTTTTGCTATTTTTAACAATTTTGTTTTTTACTTTTCTAAAAAATTTGCTTTTATTTTTAAATTTTATTTTATAGCTTATGCATACATTAACCTTTGCTTTTGCTATTTTTAACAATTTTACTTTTTGTTTTTCTAACAATTTTGTTTTTCTGATTTTGCATGTTGCTTTGACTTTACTTTTAATGTGAAGGTTTTGACGTTTTTAATTTTTATTTTTTAAAAGATATTTTTAGCTTTTCCGTTTTTAACAATTGCATGGTGAATGTTGCATATATATATAGTCTACAGGAATATTGTTCTCAAGATTGTTTTCTAACAATTTAGTGGATTGGACACGCGACCCTGGATCTGCAAAGACTATGCGGTACTTGACGGAATTGTTGTCTGAGCAAGCAGAAGTTGGGGTCATTTGTGCAGATTCTTCCCATCTACAGTCGTCTTCTGAATCAAGGTAAGTTTAATTTCTTTAAACCTTGTGCTAATTGCTTAAAGGCTTCAACATGTCAACACCAGTGATATAGATTTTGTTGCCCAAGTTATTAGGACATCGTCTGATA
The DNA here is from genome assembly GCA_018340775.1 of Taxus wallichiana var. yunnanensis. Taxonomy (NCBI): domain Eukaryota; kingdom Viridiplantae; phylum Streptophyta; class Pinopsida; order Cupressales; family Taxaceae; genus Taxus; species Taxus wallichiana. The sequence goes on along the minus strand of CM031239.1, from coordinate 337,938,696 downwards.
GGGACTTTGCTCATATTTGAATTAAAACCATCCTCCCTGTGTTATTTCTCCAATAGGTGATAATCTCCATGAGCTCTTTAGTTAGCAACCCAGTCTTCCTCATGATCCACACCTGCGAGCCCGTCTTCATCCCATGCCGCAATGCTTAGTTCATTTCCCTTGCCCTATGCGAATCTGGCTCGTCGAGCTAGTCATGAACTCATCATTTTGCATGAGCTCACTATCATCTTCGATGCACTGGGCGTGTTTAAGCCCTTCAAGCTTACTGTTTTGCTTAGTGGTCAAGTTGGCCACGACCTTCCTTTACGTGAGTCCATGTTCAATTTCATGGTTGGCTCATTTGGATTATGGCTTAATCATCTCCTCATGGCTCCTCAACGCTGGTCTCATACCTTTCTTCGACCATGGCTCGCCACTATACAAGTTCTTGACTCATTCATCTCTTATATCTCCTCGAGCTCCATTTGTGCCAGAGCTCACTGCAAGTGATTGATGGACTCGCCTCTTACAACTCAACTCGACAATTCTGACGAGCTCTCCACCGAGCTCTCCTTACGAACCGATGACTTATGATGCCAAATATTGTGTGTGAGCTCCATGTTTATGCTGCTAACTCGCTGTGCAAGCCTCTTTTCCTCCTAGTGGCTCATTGAGCTCAATCCCTACATTTAGCTCCGGTGTCGCTGCGACCTTTCCATGTTATCGTGGGCTCACCGAGCTCTTGCATTGTCCATAGCTCGATATCACGAGCTTCTTTGTGAACCTACCTCATTGGCTTGCTTCGTGATTTCCGTCCTCCTCGCATCTCATCATCATCATATGTCCATGACTGGCTCTCGTCTGTCTTGAAATGCGAAAAAAATCATCGTGAAACGGACTCCGGTTGTCCTAAAATTCCGAGCTCTTCCAGAATACCGCATCAGTGTTTCACATAGTTAGCAAATACCGCATAGTTAGCAAATACCGTAAGATCATTATTATTTTTGTTTTATTATTTTAAGTGTATTCTATTTTGTGTTTTCAGTGATATTATTTGGTTGGTTATATTCATGGCAAGTTTTTTGGTTACGCAACTTATGCAATTTGAATTAGTTGGTCATCATAGGCATAATTAATAAAGTGGTGTGGGTTAGAAGCCAAGTAGAAGCTTCCTTCATGAGATTTGAGCTTGTGGATGTGATTGGACCTCTGCAAGCTTTTACGCCAATATATATGGGTATATGGTTCTAATCATAATAAGTATTAGCTATTAACTAACATGTTTTATGCACTTTGTGGCCAATCATAGAAATAATCAAGAAGGTGGTGGATTAGAAGCTTAAGAAGATTTTGTCATCGTTAAGATTCCTTTACTTAGTTATATCTTGTGCATAGCTTTTGTAGTCCTATATAATGAATTTGCCTATGCAGAAAACATTGAGTAATTGATCTTGATTCTCAGCTCTTCTGGACCTCTCTTGTATATATCTTGTGTGCTGTGTGTTTGTCTATAATATTCTTATCATAGAAAAGTATTTTGTTAGGCCATATGTGTTCTATTTTGTCTTAATCATAGCAATTTTTAGGCAATGTTTATGCAGTTGATATGTCAATTTAACATAAATCAGGAAGATGTAAAGCCTTGGAAGCTTGATTAATGAGATTTGGGCTCGTGGGTGTGAAAATATTGTAAAATTACCTCTATATTAATTTGTACCTTTGAAAATTGGTGCTCAGCTATTCATTGATCAATTTATAATCTCGTCAAAAATAGGGTTTTTAATGTAACTAATTGAATATGTAAAGATATATTTAGTTTTATTAACTTCTTTTTCAATTTTTGTAGGGTATTTATGATTCTCTTTCTCCGCAAAGAACGAAGGAGTGGCGTCTCTAAACAAACTTCAAGTGGGTTTCAATATTGATTGAAGTATTTATTCATTTGTTTTGTTTATTACATGTTATGGATTAAAAAATTATTGTAGAGTGCTTTCATGTTATTTGCTTTTGATTGTTACATTTTTATTTTTAGTTGACTACAATCCTTTTTCCGAAGTGACATGTGGGGGCATGTTCCTTTCACAAAGATATGATTCATTATGTGCTGAGGGGCTTGTTCCCAATGAGGCCATTTCGAAGTGTCCCAAGTTGGACGTTAGACTAATCATTGACAAGGATTTTTAAGCTTCCCGTCATACCTAAAAACATCTTCTAGAACTAACATACTTATTTTCCCTCTCTAGTTTAATATGATGCAGACTAGAAACACAATTCCCCTCCCTACAAACGAGATTGACATTAACTACACCTCGCTTATAAAGGGAGGAAGATTTTAAACGTCTTCAATGTGTTGTTAATGTTTTGCATTGCAGGAAACCGAAACCACCTAAAACAGTTGATAGCCAAAATGATCGTGTGGATCGACTCCACCTAATGGCAACATCCCCAATTTTCCATCCAAAATCGAATGATTGGAGACCATTCACGAGGCTTCGCTTGATTTATGATTCTAACGAACATGCACTGAAATATGAACTACCCCACAAATTGAGGAGAATGGGAATACCAATCGAGGCATCCGCAATGGACAAAAATAGAAGAAACGCAAAGAAAATTGCGCCAAAAAAAAACAAGAAATTTGATTTTAAAAAATAGCTTGAAGTGGTTAGTTTATAAGTGTTTGTATATAAGTGCTTTTGAAAAAAAGCGTAAATCGTTCCAAATAATTCCGTATGTATTGTGGTAGTATATATCCGAAAGAGAATCAAACTTATTAAACACATGTTCAATTTTTGTTATCCAACAACTATGCATTCCTAATTTCTTTATCATTGTATCTCCATACAAATACCTATAGTTTTCTCACTTCAAGTGTACATATTGTTCTTATTGTTTTCCATTCTATTTGCTTAACATAATAATCTGTAATTCGTTTCAAATAAATGCATGTATATATTGTGGCGGAACATATGGAACATAGAATCTAACTTTTCAACAAACGTGTTCAATTTTTCCTTTATACAATTGCTCGCTACTTTATGTAAACCAACAACAACGCATTTTTAATGTGTTCTTCATTATATCTTTCCTTTATACAATTGCTTGCTTCTTTATGTAAACCAACAACAACGCATTTTTAATGTGTTCCTCATTATATCTACACACAAATACATATAGTTTTAAAATGCCGAGAAAGAATCATGCAATTTTTAGTTATTTTCATGTAAAGCTTTGTACATTATATCACTTTTTTGCATATTGAATTGTTAAAGGGTTACACTTCTTGTTTGCGCTTTTTAGAAAATATAAATGAAAAAGGAAGCAAACTTTAAAGGTTCTCATTGCTTACAAATGCATGCTTTCCAAAACACATCCTTCATTTCATCTTTGACTGCACTACAAGTTTACATTTTCCACCATACATTTGCAAAACTTCGACTATCTCAAGCATCTTTTAGTTGCCATGGAAATAACTTTGACACACGAAGGCATTTCTCAATTGATTGAGGGTGGTTCCATTGTTGACCCCACATTTTAGATACTGCACTTGTCCTCCCTAAGGTCCATTCTCAACATGGCTGCCCAACATCGTGTTGACCTTTCAGATGGGATACATTTTCAGACAACACTTCTACCCTCCAAATTTGCAAGTCGTGTAACCGAAAAATCAATACAAGAAGGCTCCATTGTGTGCTTACACAAATCCCGCATTAGAATGATCAAAAGTGAACTATAAGCTTCATCTCTCTCGCTCAATTACCAATGTATATAAACTCCCTATATTAATTATAATTTCTTTATATTTGTTTTTTTCATCCGTTGCTCAATTCTAATTCTATCATGATTTTCTTTTCCACTGCAGGATTGTTCTTATCATTGAAATGGATGTTGTTGTCGAAAAACATTTGATAATCGGTGCTCCAACCCAACTACCAACAAATGCTCTCCAAGACAATCAGTTGCCTCAAATAGATGTAAGTTCCAATCAGGTTAAAAAATATTTTGAGAGAACACCAACTAAAATAAGTGGATTGAATACATCTATGCGCATGTGGTCCATAGAGGGTTGTGCCCTAGCAAAAACAACCCTTCACCAATATCACAATGCAAGGGGAGATGGTTCCATGTTTGGGTTTGATTTTGTGGATCAGAAGGAGGGGAAATCCACATCACCTATTTCAATGAGGCGGCAGAAGCATTCTATGAGCAGATTGAAAATGGGAAGCTATATACAATTTCCAATGGGAGGATTGCAAGGATTGTCGATGCAAAGCTATGTTACAACCATTTGAACAATGCTTTGGAGATTTTCTGCAATCTTCCTCAACCATATCTCCACTCATAGAAAATGAGGATACAATACCTTCCCATCACTTTCACTTCACCAAAATCAAGGACATACCTGCAAGTGTCAAGGTTCTACAGTTGATTTGATTGGCATTGTTCTTACGATGTCACCATGCTCAACAATTCGTCGGCATGACAAGTCTGAAACAAAGAGAAGAACACTACAATTAAAGGACATGTTGGGATTCAGTGTAAGTGTCACATTGTGGGGACAACACTTAGATGAGATAAGCAACAAACTTGAAGACATGCTTTCTATACCGCCTCTTCCGGTCCTTGCCTTGAAATTTGCTCATGTCTCTAGTTTCAATGGAAGCTCAGTTGACACTGTTTCAAGAACCAAATGTTACGTCAACCCTCTAATTTTAGAAACAAATACACTTCATGGCTGGGTTGATTCTGATGACTACTCCCTTCCGGTACCCTCTATCACAAGTAAATTTCTAATCGGCCAAAAATCTTGACCTCTGTAACAATGATTTTGCACGTCGTATAGATGGGGAATACATAGAGAAATGAATGGGCCATGGTTACTGTAGAAATCACAAATATCAACATGGATTTTTTTTTACAAGGCATATCCTCTTCAAAAAGGCGACAAACAATGCGCAGGAAAAAGGTGAGAGAGAATGGTAATGGTTCATGGTTTTGTTCAAGTCAGCAACGCATAACTTCAAAACTATGATTATAGATATGCACTCAGGATCAATCTAAAGGACCCAACAGGAGAACTCCAATGGCGGTTACCACTTTTGATGAGACAACCGAGTCGATCATGGGTGTTCAAGCTAGCGATCTCCACCTATTATCTATAGACGAAGACACGATCAGTGAAATTACAAGCAATGTCATCAGCAACGAATACTGCTTCACACTTTCCCTAAAAAGACACATACTACGGAAACAACAAATTAAAATGTGTCATCCTCGAGTTCTAATAAAGTGGATAACAAAGTGTAACTCCTCCGTAACCTTCTTTATGCAAATACTTCTAATGTATTCATCCCTTCAAATTTTACACCCTCACCCATCACATTCTATACTTTGAACTATCACCGTTATGTTGCTTATTTCATATCTATGTTTCACCCTTTTCCCATGTTTCAAAAGAAAACTTCTATAGTTCCTTATAAACCGACATACTATTGTCACCTGCTACTATGTGGATTGTAAGTAATTTTAAGAAAATAAATGCATTTAACTTGCACTTTTATTATGTATGTATTTTCATCCTTGTATACTATTAGAACATATTGTATCTTTCCATATAACAAAAATCTTTTCCTTAGCGACACATAAAAATATTCTCCTCAAATTGTTACCTCTTATGATTAGTTCCAATTAGAACTCCACATCCATTTCAAATGTATATAGTTTATTTATTCGACATACCGCCTCCTACTACTATGAGGATTTAAAGATCTTTTAAGAAAATAAATGATAATTACTTGCACTTATATTATGTACGTGTTTGAATCATTGTATACTATTGAAATGTATTGTCCCTTTCCATATAACTAATATTAATTTCCTTAAGCAACAAATGCAAATTTTTAATCCTCGAAATGATACCTCTTACACGTAGTTCCAATTGGAACTCCACATGCATTACAATTGTATATAGTTTATTGTATAAAGTTTTTTTGTATGTCAACAAACAATGCATCGTTCATTACTGACCGACACGTTTTTTTTCCCAACAGGTGGTACTCCATAGGTGTGTCACTTCGCAATCATGTCAACTCCTGCAAAATGAGCCCGACGAAGAGAGAACTACACAAAAATAAAGTTCACATAAATTCTGAGAAGAGACGTCATCACCTAGAGCGTAGAACAACAATAATCTCAATTAGTTGTCAACTTACAACGACCAACAACCTACCATTCCTGTCATTCCAAACTTGCCAACAAATACAACTACTGAAGGATTGTCAGCCAACATTCCGCAAGTAACTTCCATGGAAACAAATTTGCACGACCATGCCAATTCCTTCTGTACGAACCCATATTTGCTAACTATTGCCACGCCTCCCCATTTTCTTGTGCCGCCACAAGAAATTGTCTCAAGTACCGACTTTGCTTCAGTTCCTCGCACATGTACAACCAATTCCTCCTCTCCTTTTGTCTTCTTTCCACCTTGCAATCCACAATTGACCCAAACAGAACACCCCACCCCTTCCCATACATTCCCATATTTCCGCCTTGTCACATGTACTATGAAGCCCAACGTCGGTTTCTGCAAAAGAATATATTTGTTGGAAAACATCCAAACTTGCTCAATCTGTTTGGATAATTACCTGGAATTAAAACAATTTCCTTTGAGGGCTTTCCCTCCTATAGTAGATGTAAATTTGAAAACACACCATCGCTTCTCTTCGTGGAACAACATGGACCGAAAAGCAAACCTACCATTCTTGCGTCTTTAACCCAAATCGAGGAGATGTTTATCGCACGAGTCAATCCATTACTACAGGTCACCCAAGTACGTGGACAATACAAATACTCAGGACACACCATAAGTTTCCCACAAAACATTACTTCAATAGGAAAGTACCCGCCACATCGCCTGGAGATTTGGACATACTACTCATACAAAGGGAAGGATATAATTTACAAAAGTATGATTTCTACGTCAAGATATCTTGTGTTTGGGTTTCTTGCAATATAAAATCCAACACGATCCCTATTACAAAGTTGTCTTAATCGACCATGATGCCCTTTCCTCCCTACCATCTGAGTCATCAAATGTTTCCTTGTCTCTTAACACAGCCACAGTGGAATTTCCCCAAATGCAAACTACCTCTACAACTCATGGTATTGATGCTTCCACTAACTCTGACGAAACGTATGAACACTCATCGTATTTTGTGCCAACACCCCACACAATTCAGAACAAGAAGAGGAAATCGAACAATTCTTGCTCAACCACGATGGTAACACCCCATTTACCATGCCATGGCCAGAGCTTGGGCTCTCACCTATAAATGAATACAATATGGAGGGCTTGTTCTCAATGGCCTTCCCAACTTTGTTTTTGGTCTGGAAAAGCAATGTGGCAACAACCCCGCATAAAAGAAGTTCCAATACATGAATATGCTCTTCATTTGATACGCTACCATGATGGCCACTTTGGTTCCCACCCAAGATTTCGCTACTTCCTTCTAAACCTCATAATGCGGCACATAAGCTAGTCCACAGCTGCATTTTCATGAAACAAAACATCGAATCTGGAATCCCTACAACAATTGGAGATCTGCGAAGACAACTATTGGAATGCCTCAAAGATAACCTCCCAAACAATTTAATGCGGTTTGGATCGAGCCTTCGAGGGACACGTTCATTTTGGGCAAAAAGCATAAGCGAGATTTCAGATATGGTGGAACAATTGGGGACAACAACCTTATTCTTCACTCTAAGTGTTGCAGACACTAAATGGCTAGATCTCCACATTATTATGTATGGTGAATGCCCTATTGATCCTCGAGCTACACGGTGTTGGAGAACATTAACATTGTCTCAAACCCTCATCAAGTATCATCATACCTGCATCATAGATTTACAATATTTCGTGAAGAAATATTGCAGAAGGAACTTGGAGCAGTAGATTATTGGTACAGGTAATAAAATCTACTATTTAATAAGTTTTTTCCAGACTACATAGCTAATATTTATGCTCTCTCGTCTCACAGGTATGAATGGCAACATAGAGGCTCCGCACACGTCCATGGTTTATTGTGGCTCGAGAACGCACCTAAAGTTGACGCAATGGACTGGGAGGATACAACAGTTATTGAGGCAACAAAACAATACTTTGATAAGTTCGTGTTTTCCTGGAACCCTTCCGGCTTGCAACCGCTTGGATTTTCTTCGCAGATCGCTTTAGATGACCCTTGTTTGCTAAATACAACACAAATACTATCCTCCTCCCCACATGCAGACCTTGAAGAACTACTTAATCGTGTTCAGTGCCACACAAAATGTTCAGAATAGACATGCCTGCGTAGAAAGCAATCACAACTGCAATGCAGTACCACGCAACCTACTTCATCCCTTCTCATTGAAAGTAATGGAAAAATTAATTACATCCCTTCAAGAAACGATGATAGACTGAACATACACAATCAAACTATGATATCCATATGGAGAGAAAATGTCGATTGCCAACCGGTACTTTCCCACCATGTAGTTCAAGTATATTGCAAAATATGCTTCAAAAGTAGAGTAACCTTCAGAAACCTATCACCAAATGCTATCTAGATTTTCAAGAGATGCTGACATGGATTCTCCAGCACACATTGTGATTCGCAAAATGCTCATAGAGAGTGTTGTTGAACATGACATAAGCGCACAAGAAACATGCCACATGCTACAAAAATTGCCACTTGTTATGTGCAATCGTTCATTTATATCATTAAATGTTGGCAAAAAAATTGAGACGTGTCATTGAAAGTGACGCCGATGTACAAGAAACAACCACTTTCTTGGATGCATATAGAGTTCACCCTACAACCATGGAACACCTACCACTTATTCAAGTTGCTCGAGATTGGAGCTACAATAGGAACCGTAAAGGAGATAAATGGAAATTATGGTCGACTAAAGCAATTGTTTGGGTCCACCCGAGATTTGTGGATGTCCCAACTCAGGATTCAACGTCATATGACCTTTTCTGTTGGTCGAAATCCTTTTATACAAGCCTTTTAGAAATATTGCCTCCAAATTTGGCTCAAGCCCACATGACATCAACGACACTTGGGACATGTTCAAACACAACTACAAACCATGGCATGTTTTATGCACTACCGCAAAACATAGGACATGATACAGATGTTAGTTCGACTCGACGTCAAATGCAAAGATTCAACACGAACTATTTCAAGAATGGTAGGTCTTCGCACAACTTCGTCTGGGAAACAACACGGGTCTTGACAGTCTTGAAATGTTGGGGAAACGAGATTTTGACATACACAATAATTGGAACATACATGGCGTTACACATGATTTGCAGATAACTAGTTCATCATTCATCAAGAAAGAAAAGGAGACACAAATATCACCAACACGCAGCCACGCCACCATCTACGACACTACCTTTGTCTTTTAAAAACAACTAGCTCTTGATACCATACTTTGCACCATTCAAAGAAACAAAACACTTCTACCTCCACTAAGATTGATAATTCAAGGTACAATGCACAGAAAATTATTTCGATAAATAAAATTTGGAATTCATTTACAAGAACATCAACCACGTCTCCTCGCCTCTCCTTTCGCTTGCCCCTACCGGTGTTTTAGCGTTCAACATCTCGCACCCACAATCCATGCACCCTCTCGTATTCCAATTAAAGAATTAAAACCCCTTCAAGGCCAAGCATTATCGTTTTTTCAAGATTCGCTAAAACATATAGAATATGTTCTTATTGATGAAATGAGTTTCATCGGCCCAAAGTTGCTAGGAAAAATTGACAGTAGGCTACGTGAGGCTTTCCCACACTCAAAAACATCTAAATTTGGAAACAGATCAGTCATCCTCCTCGGCGACCTCGGGAATTACCACCGGTTATGGACATTCCTCTTTATGCAAGTAAATCCTATGGAGCCACCCTTTGGAAGGGATTTCATTCATCCATTACATTGCAAACAATATTTCGGCAACAAGGAACAACCAATGCACAAGTTTCATTCCGAATTTATTGCTCAACATGTGAGATTCAACCCCTCTTATTGAGGACTGGGAACTGTTAATGTCTCACACACACACACACCTAACTCAAGCAAGAGCTCAAAATTTTTAAGGACGCACCATATTTATTTGCAAAAACGAACTCGTGGACTCCCACAACCTTCAAATGTTGAAGGCGTTGAACGCTCCGATCGCACAATCCATTTTTGGACCAAGAAATCCGATGATGATCGGTTGGAGCACAAAGTTCTCATTGTGTAAACAACAAAAATCACGCTTATTGCAAATTTATGGGTTGTGACGCAGGCCTCATAAATGGTGATACATGAACAATAATCGACATTGTCTCTGACGCATCAATGCCACCTCCAGCATTACCTTTATTTGTTGTCAAATTTGATAGATATAATGGCCCATGTTGGGATCCCTCCAACCCATTATATATTCCGATACCCCCTATTTCGAGAGGGAATCAAATATAGTTGCCGCTTAAAATGGCATGGGCATTAACTATCCATAAGTCCTAGGGACTTACTATGCATAGAGCAACTATCGACATTGGAACCAATGAAAGGCAAGGTCTGACATTCACAACTTTCTCCAGAGTTGCCTTGCTTGCAAATCTGCGCATTTCACCTCCTTTTTCATTCGAAATGTACTAAAAATGGCACACGTAGCAACACTTAGAGCAAGAAGAAAGGAGGAAGCAAGACTACTATCACTCAACCCTTCGTAAATACTACACTCTACTTTGATAGCACCTCCGCTACTACTTTACTCAACACTTCTTCTATCCTAGACGCCATTTCCGTTCAAGGGGTATCAAATGTACTCATGTTTACCGGAAATAAAATTACCCTCAAAAGGCTACCATTCATGATATAATTCTTCTCATGTTAAGTTCAAATAAAACAATCCGCAAAATGATACCACTCATGATATGAGATTTGTAAATGTATATGTACGAATTTGTAACAACTTTGAAATGAAGAGATGAAACCTTTAAATGAAGTGGTTGGTCTATATATCTACAATTACAAAATTACACTTTTCAACATACATGTTCAATTTTTCCTTTTATTGTTCCTTGATTCTTTATATTAACCAACAACAATGCATTTTTAATGTCTTCATCGCACACAAATACCTGCAATTTTAAAATGCCGAGAAAGAACCATATAGTTTATAGTTGTTTCCATCCAAAGCTTTGTACATTATATCACATTTTTGCATTTTGAATAGTTTTAAGGGTTGGACCTCATGTTTGTGCTCTTTAAATGAAGTGACTCATCTATATTTCTACACATACAAAATCAATCACCCATAGTTTAAACAAACACAACTACAAAAGTAAAAACTATCCCTATAACACAAATAACATATACCATTTTTTGCTTGCAAAATGCCTCAAAGAAATGTGGTCTCATGGAATGCTATGATCGTTGAGGTAATAAAGAAATTTGGAATGTACCATAACCATTTCAGATTTGTTTATATATAATTGCATATTCTGTCTCATTTTAGTTTCATGGAGAGATAATATGTTAAAGCACTTAGTCATTTGTTCAATCTACTTTGACAACAACACTTCACATTCACAACATTCTTGAGAGTGACTATTAGCAAACTTACATGTCTCACTTGCATTTGTATTCAATTATTACACAACTAATTGTTATCTAACATCCCTTCAAATGTATTTTGCAACATTTATTTTGGCTTTAATAGAAAATCAGTATTGTCAATCACACCCCTTATCAACATCAACTAAAAAAGTAATAATTGTGTTTCTAAATCTAATAACATATACCATTCGGCGTTCACATTGCATTGGACACATGCGATTGCTAGTTTTAGGTTTCGGACAAAAAGTAACCCATCTAAATATATGGTTTAAAATCCTTTTAATCACGCGAGTGACATTCTTACAATGGCATCCCAAGCTGTAATGGAGTGAATTGTTCACTTTTATTCTTGACATTAAATTTGACATCTATTTAACCTTACATGACAATTCATCCATAAATTTAATTTCCATTGGACTATCACTTAAATGCTTTTTTTCCCTTTTTCCTTGGATAAGTTAATCAAATAATAATAATATTTTAGCCACGTAGTAATATTTGGATGGTTTTTTCTTGAATAGATTTTTTCAAGACCAAGACAATGACGCAACTAAATTGATTCCATTTGTTACAAATCATTGAAAAATTATAAAGAATTCAATAAAATTATTGATTGTGGCATGCAAAAAATCTTAACTAAAAACTTTGAAATTAATATATATTAATTTTATTTTGTATAAATGCCTCAAAAATGATATCTCAAAGCATATTTTAAATAAGATGTGTTTAAGATATATATACTAGTTGTAAAATACAGCAGTCCACCACCCTGGAGACGTGGTCCATAAAATATTATGGTGAGAAATTGGAAACAGTCTTTAGAGCAAAAGCCTAAAGTACCCACAAAGCACATGGTAGAATAATGGCGCCAAAATACCGTGCACTTCTGCAACAGTGTTAAATAGCACATCTACCTAAACCACTAAACACCAGGTCAAACCACTAACAGCAGTCTAAAATCTCCACTTTCACAGGAAATCCATGAAAAGAGCCATTTTAGAAAGGGTCGGGAGACTAACTGTGACCAATCTCCTAACATGGTACGTATTGGGCCACCTGAAAGTTTGAATAGAAATAGACATATACCATTAAAGGTAAAAGGTAAAAGGGAAATAAACTATTATACCCAAGCAAGCCAAGAGAATGACCATCCATAAGACACAGGACTCTATGCCAAAAATATCATTTTACCTTCATTGACTAAGCAAAAGAGTAGGTTGAGTGCAAAGTTGAAACAACAGACAGGGAGGTCAGGATGACAGTAGACCACCCTCATAAAAAGGGTCATCATCCTCACCTAATAATATCAGGTTGACTTACTATTTAGGAATGCTGAATTCCTGTGAAGAAAAACACATGAACAGAGAATTTGAAAAAAACACAAAAGACATGCTGCCAGTACCTACTACCAACTCTAAGCACCATCCATATTTCTAATAAGAGAAATTGGGAAGCAAGACAACACCCATGAAATAATATTGGCTGATCTCAAGGATTTGACTTTTTTGCTTCAAAAAGAGATTGATGGAGCGGGATAGAAAACATTAAAGAGACGGGGAATCATCCTTCTTGCCTACTGAATCCTGATGATTCGTAAAACTAACGGCCTGTAGCACTAAATCATCCTTCCAACATTGTAAAAATTGTACTTCCTTTTACACACCGCCCGGTGGTTGGAGGTGCCCCTTGCCAAAAGCCCGACTCGGCCAGGTCTCTGGGCCACCAAAATTAACAAAACAAAATATTAAAAAAATAGCTTCTCTTATTAGTCCTTAGGATTTTGGGATGCAGGCTTGCCCTGTATTAAGGATCCTGAACATTTTTGCATAAGGTTGGAATGGATGAAGTTCACACTCAAGACTTTCAATCATAAGCTATCAAGGCATAATAGAAAACAATATCCAAAACAGGCTTTGGGATGAGAATTTGGAGCCTAAATACACAAATGGGATTTCAAATTATCAAAGTCAGGGCTGATATTTCCACAGGGTGAAACTCAAAAGGGCCCAAAAGTCAAAGAAAGAAAGTATATTCTCTTGGAATTTAGAAGTATTAAAACATTATTTGATAAATCTACATGAATCTTGAATCTCTAGGCACCACTAAAATTTTGAAAGTCTGCCATTCCATGCCAAAATGTTGGGATTTCAAAGGTGTGGAAATCGCTATGGCAGAAGATATACTTACCCTCTTACAATTATAAAAATCCCAAACTGAGTAATGAAGAACATTTCCTAGGAAGGATGGTGTGCACTGTCCCATTCAACAGCACAATGAATGTTCAACATAATAAGGTAGGTAATTTTGGAAAATACATACATTGTAGAGATTTATTATCACACATAACCCTGCACTCCCATGTAAAATCTGAAACACATAATACCAAACATAAGTGTTTGTTACAATCACAGGTACTTCTGGCAGACAAATCTCCCAATTACCCTTGTACCAATATACCAAATATGCTTTCGAATGGCCAAGAAGATTTTTTTTTCACAATATCCAATCAAAACATTGACAATTGTATTCCTTTGAAGAATGATAGACATCTCTATGTACAAGACATAAAACTCCCCTACTCAAATGCATAGTTTTTTTTTCCTTTTTTCTCTCATCTGATATCATGTACATATGATTACAAGTTCAGGTCATGGCCAACAGCCCCTTTTGAACATTTTCCAACCTCATATTAATGGGGATTCTAAGCTAGTGTAAATATTAGATACACATCCAAACTATTTGAACAGTGTGACCACTCTTCACCCCATATGTGGGCACCAGAGTAATCTTCCTCCCTCCTAGATACAAAGAACCCAATGATAGACTCTTGAATTGACACATAATGGTTAACCTTATGTAAACAAACTCGAAGCAAGCTATGTGGGTCCATGAAGTGGTGTGCCTATTCACAATAGGTTTCTGTGAGTACAGTAACTGCACCTATAGGAAGCTCTTGGATACAGCAAATGGACCTTTTCTTTTCTAAGACATAGAAACAAATATGTACAACAATCAAGAATAGGATTTTATCAATCCAAGGCTGTACAGAGATTTTGATCTAAAGAGGTTACTAAACAGAAACCTTGCAGCTGTTTCCCGTGGAGGAGATTTGGGACAGGCAGAATTCTCTTTAACTTGCAATATGGTTTGCCCAATTTCTCTTCTAACTGCATCAACTGTTTTAGAATCAACGGGGTTTCCTGCTGCATCTGTAACATAAAAAGCATTTACTGCCTTCTCTCCTCTGGTGGTGACTTCTGCCCTTGTGACTGACAATCCATTTTCACGAAATATGCGAGTCACATCTGAGAGAAGACCTACTCGATCACTAGTGCATAGTTCCAGTCTCAATCCCTGCACTTTCTCAATATATACAAAAAGAGAGAAAATTGCTCAGTGACAGAGTAGTAGGCCAAAGTTGTAAACACACCAACATTCACAGTAAGGCAACAATTCAAAAAAACTACACAAGGCAAAAATTCAAACAACTACACAAGGCAACAATTCAAACAACTACACAAGAAAAAGTATATTTGCTTCAATACCCAATAATGGAAACAGAAAAAAGTCCATACCTCTGATACTCTTCTTTCTATAGCTGCCTCCAAACATTGTATCACGCGCTGTCTCTCTGCTTCGGAGTTCACAGGAAAGCCATCTGTATGTCTTATGTAGTATCTTGAATAACAAAAGAAAGATGTTCAGGCAACAGTCTCAGATGTTTCATGAAGTAAAATTACAAACTCAGAGACACGCTACTATGTTTTCATTCCCTACCTGATATGCTTCAGGGGCTCCAGCGTTGACCGTTCCATGAAACACAACATAATCCATGTCTGTTAATGTGCATATGGTATCAAACAGAAGCTTTGGCCTGTCCTTGCAGCAAATACTAATGACCGAATGATCCTTCTCTACACAGTTCTGAACACTGACCAGTGGTCTGGATTTGTCTTCATTGGAAGGTGTCATGCCTTTACCGACTCTCTCATAGTCACGGTCGGCAAACATCATCTGATGAAGGCGTCTCTCAGTATGAGTGACACCCATAGATACCACAGTCTTGGCGCCCCTTACATCATTGTTGCCTTTCAAGACATTGCAGAGCAGCTCTTTGATCCTAAGAAGCCTGTGAGGGTCATCAATGGGGGCACCTGTGGCCTCGTCAGTAACATACAACACAGAGGCAACCCTCATGTTATGGGTCCACACCTCCGCTCCCACCACGTTACACTTGAGGTCTGGGAGAACAACAAACACTTCCGACAGCAGCCCAGGCCGATCTGTTCCTGTCAGTTCAATCGATGTATGCTCTGTTGCAGCCTTCACTCCCACAGATCTTCTTAAAGAAGGTAGGAAACAGGCATTTGTTCCGAGTGTCTGCACACAAGTCCAGTATTTGATTCTCTTCACCTAAAACCTAAACACCATGTTTCAAAGCTTGGTGGACCAATTACAAAATCAAATGATGAATACCTGCTGAATATAGCCAATTACACCTCCGTCTGTCAGCTTCTTGCCATCCTCGTCCGTTACATGGAATACTGCAATAACAACATATCAGTTTCACTGTAAAATCTGCAAGAACAAAGTGTTAATACATCAAAGATGAAATGGGTAAAACAATTACCATCCATAAACCATCCTCCATCAGAAGATATGTAGGCTTTGGTGATAAAGAGATTCAAATCAGTAAGCACTTGTACAACTTCCAGAAGAATGCCATGTTTATTAGCACTGTCGACCTGCAAGCAGATTCAACTCAAAGCTTAAACAACCTAAAAAGAATTAGGAGGGCATTACACATCTGTTTGAATCTAAACCACCTAACCCTACCCGAAAAGCAAGCAAGGCCCTTACCTGTACAACCGTTGCATTCTCACAAGAGGTATTATCAATCACAACCCTGGTAAACCAAATTCAGAGTACAAGGTTAGTTACCAAAACGGATGTTTCTTGAATTAAAATATACATTCAAATAGAATAAGCGAAAACCATAAGCACCCAAATAAAATTAAAGAAAAGCATTAGCACCCAAATAAAATTAGAAATAACCATTAACGAAAATCTCTGATGGGCATTCCTTCCTAGTCCTACAAGTTGAAACCCAACTGCTAAAATCAACAAACCTCGGAGGATTCATCCTTATAATGAGTTTCTCGTACTCATCATCCATGTTGTCCACAGAAGCCATCCAATCCATTTCTGCCACCAACACAGAAACCCTCATAAGCCAAACAACATCACCACACACCAGTTGAGATCAAATTTCAAAAACTCTAAAGCATTTTTACCCTGAAAGATACATACCCATTAATGATGCCGATCTGGCGTCCTCCCTGTTGATCTTGCAGAGAATAAAAAGAGTGCGCTTGAACTCTTCTGCAAGGCCTTATATAACCAGGCAGAGTGCGAGCGGCTCGAATTCCCTTGCCGGGACTGATCAAATTCAGCTGTAAAAGCACGGGACGAATGCTTCTTTCTTCCCCTTTGTGACTGTAAGTGTTCCCCACTTGGCACTTGCCCTGTTACAAGAACGAATACCGATGATCATGTAGATATATCCAGTCAAAATCCCACACAGTGTCCTTTCGAAATCCCCACTGGAAAATGGCGCTGGCAGCCTTCTGTTACTCTGTCCCTGCACAGGACACACCGCCAATCAGGGATTCAATAGTCTGCAATCTGAATCTATTGGGTATTAATGTCTGGAAGAAAATAAAAGAATGCGTACTGCCCTCCAACATCATACATGCACTTAACCAACCTTCTTATCTCGAAATTCAACCCACCCACATGCGGGCAGGGCAGCCCAGCGGCCCAGCGGCTATTCATTTCACACCGCTACACGCCCCCGTTAACCGTGGTTTGATAACTAACCACGGTTAGCTAACCATCTCCTACTGAAGGGTTTAACAATATTTAACCATGGTTAAATATTTAACTACGGTTAGCTAATACTCTCCTACTGAAACAATCAAGGGTTTAACAAAGGTTTCGTTGTGGACGGAGGGGGCATGTGCGTGTCCACGTGCTTTTACCCTGCTTTTATGGAAAAAAATTGTATAAATTAATTGGGTTCCGCGGCTTCGTGAAAAAAGTGGGACCTTCCTCAACGCATTATTCACACTTTGTCAAACGTGTATGTTATGGAAAAAGTATGACTCATACCCCATGAGCATAGGATGCATGTAATGTAAGAGTAATGGTAGTTATAAATAGAAGAAAACCCTTACACTACTCCATGATGTAGTTTTATTATGTATCCACCGCCTTTTGTTATAAGAGGGTTTTTTTCCCTTCTTTTTAAATCAATGTTTATCTACGAGTATCACACGTAACAATGATGTTATCCGTTTCAATTTAAGCTATCAAGATTTTTGCTTTCATGCTATTATCACACTTAAGAATGATTTGATATAGTCTTTAATCGATATTATACCTAAGAATGATTTGATCTATCTTTACTCGAGCCATCACGATTTTGCGTTCATGTGAGTATCACACCTAAGAATGATGTGCTCTAGTCTTTAACCGATATTACACCTAAGAATGATGCGATCTAGTCTTTAATTGATATTATATCTAAGAATGATGTGCTCTAGTCTTTAATCGATATTATGCCTAAGAATGATGTGATCTAGTCCTTAATCGAGCCATCACGATTTGTGCCTTCCTCTTGATTTATGCTCGTAAGTAAGCCTTTCCTTCATGGTCCCAAGTTTGGTTAAACTCCTTAATTAAATACTCTTTCTTCTATCCAAATTGATATGTCCACGTCACTCTCTAGAATTTCTCTCTCTCTCTCTCGTAATGTTTTATTTCGTCATTAGTGTTTGGACACTCTTGCATGTTAATGCCCTGTTCCCTCATCCATTTGGTGTTATGTTTTGTCTGTGCATTCTTCCTCTTCTTGGATCGTCATCTACCACCATTTTAGGTTGTTGATGAGATTTTGTGTTTGTGTCTTCTTTAAATAACTAATTAGCCATATCATTGTGGGGAAAGTCCTTATTTCGATTAACACAATCTCATATGGAACCGATATTTTAACTTTGAAGTCACTTGTGATTAGGTGCTTTTGGATTATTTCTATCTCCATTGGATATTCAACACATCGCTACCCAGATCTCACACCACAAGAACTATTGGCGTGATGAACAAACCCAACAGAGTTCTTTTTGTTTTTTCAATCCGAGAACTATGTACTTTTGCATCTATTTTTAGAATGAGTATAACACTTTCCATCCCCCTTGTATTCTTTTTGCCCCTACAAGTTTCCAAACCAAACTTGTCTTTGAAGTCCAACCCAACATATTTGTGTTCTTCTACCACTTCTAACATATTTCCTTCCAAAAATATATGTTACTTCTTTTTCTACATAATGAAAAGATCGTGACTTTGGTTTTACTGGTATTCACTTGCATTCTAACCTCTTAACGAAAGAGCTCAAGGGCCCTCGGGTGTTCTCTTAAAATGTGTGTTATTTTTGTAATTAAGATGAGATTAGTTACATAAAGGAGTTGCTTTTACAACATATTTGGATAGGTGGAGGCCTTCTCCACCAATTTTGTTTATCTAATAATCTCGCTTGTCGATGTATATCCCAAACAAAGTGGGTGAAAGTGGACATCCTTATTGACATTGATGTTGCTCCCAAAACTTTCTAGCATTCCTCCACTTATTCTAATGTTGAAAATGATACCATATATCCTACAAACCACGACTCTATACTCATATAGAACTCCAAGTTCTTCCATCTTGCTTGGGAGTTTTCTCTTTGGAACTCACAAATGCTTTTCGAAGTAAACAAAGAAACAAAAAGTTTTTTCACTTTAGTTATCATGTACTTTTCTATGAAGTTCCTAAAAGTGATGTGATGGGTCAATAGTGAAATGCTTTAGCCTAAAGCCCATTGGCGCTTTTGCTCTTTTTCCTTCTTTTTTACTCAATTGCTAATTTGTCTCTCTATCATGCTCCCAAATACTTTTATAAGAGAATTTACAATGACGATTGCACGATAGTTCCATGATTATTGATATCCTTGCTTTTATATAGAGTGATAATGACATTAATCATCCAATATGTCAAGAAGCCTTCTGAATGATACCATTAAAGATGTTTTGATGTACTGATGAGGATTTCCACACCTGTTTTAGATATTGTACTTACAACCCATTTATGTCTTGTGACTTACCCCCTTATTAACCTCTTTATGCCTTGAGTGATATCCTTTGTGGAGAAGAGCTCAATTGTTGTGTTGATTACTTCCATTCCTTGTCATTTAGAAATGGAGTTTAAATGGGTTCAAAGTATTTATAGGTCATATGGTATATGGGGAATAAGATGTGTTATATGGGGAATAAGATGTGTTAGATGTTAGTTATTTAATTATCATTATATTTATCGAAGGATCCCAAGAAATAAGAGAAAAAACTTGCCCTTCATTGTGAACAACATAGAAAGTCGAGTTAGTGATAGAAGAAAACCCATTACATGCTTCATATGAATGAACTCATTTTAGTGAATGTTGAAATAGAACTCCCTCTCTTGATGTGTAGAAAATCCCACCAATAAACATTAATTATAGGGTGTGCCAAAAACACTTTGAGCTAGAAACATCATCAAAAAGTTATAACCCACAAACACGGAAGTATGAACCTATTACAAAATGAAAAAATGATCATGAACTATATCCTTCTTATGTTTTTCATAGTAAAAGAAAGTAAATGATGCTCAACCTAATGTTTTACCTTTGATACAAACATTTCTCAACCTAATGATTTTACCTTTGATACAAAAAATTTCTCAACCCAATGTTTTACATCCAATGCAAATGTTGTTTGAGCCACGATGGATGACAAAATAATGGTTGACACAAAAAAATAATTAGACAAACCAAAAACAAAACAAAAAAGTAAACACGATTACTTTTGATTTAGATCCTTTTAATCTATCAAGATGTAATAAATATTTGATTTGTATGTACAATACCTTTGGATTGTGTTGTTCAACAACTTGCCAAATAATGAGGTAGAGTGGGGAAGGTAGTGGTATACAATAATTATATTAATAATTATTTCTCCATCACTTTTGGATGGTTAATCATATTTGGTGATGACGTTAAGGAATTTAATTATATTTGGTGGGGACTTTAATGGTCATTTTACTCGGTGATTAAACATATTTAGTGGTGACGGCGAGAGTCATTTTAGTGGTTGGTATTATTAATTATTTTCCCAAATCATACATAAAAGCCAAGCAAGATTTGATGTGATATTTGCTGAAAAATTGATGGTTGTCAAAATTCAAAGCCATTGAAAGGAAATTTGGGACACTTTGTACATTGGAAAGCACTTGAGAATTACTCTGCTCCATCATCAACCTATTTAGCAACATTTTGCTTGCTTGTTGCTTATTACTTTGATGATGAAGTTGGTGCAATTCTTCGTGTAAGTACTTAACAAATGACTTTTTAAAATGGTATAATGTTTTGTCAATTTTACATGTTAATGTCCATTAGAGGCCAAGAGTGGCGAGATGGAAAAAGGAAAATATTACATGAATCCAATATATAAAGGGAGTGTCAAATGCATCTCTAAAGACATAAAAGAGAAATAAAGGAAAGGCCTAAGAAAATTTTAATGAGAAACATGACTATACTATTTGAAGGCCAAAGATAAGAAAAATCAATTTGGTCATGCTAATTTTTTATCTTGATGATGAATTAACTAATTTACAACAAGAAGAGGTCAAAGAAAGTGCTAGTAACTAGAAAACAAGGAATGTGGGTGATGATTTGTAATGGAATATTTTGGATCAAGGACAATCCTCCCGATTTGTGGACTAAACCTTGTCCCATCTCTACATGATGCTAGAGTTTGAAATCCCATACGATAACCTCAATCACAATTACAGTTTGGTATTATGGTAGTTCTCTCTTTTTTGGCCCTGGATCTTTTCAACGTTTGATTCTTAACTCAGATATCATATTTCTCATGGAAACCTTTGAAACCTAAGAGAAACAACTCCCCTCACATACAAGATACTCATGGATTGTTGTACACAAATTATTGGATCTCGATATGGAACAAAATTCTCTAATGGAGTAGCTTTCCTTTGTAAAGATCATCTCCAATCATCTAACCAATTTGAAGGACACAGCGAATTTGTAAGATTTTTATGGATATCACTAGAAATAAGACCTCCTTTGCATTATTTTTTTATTGTTTCTTGTTACCCCCTTAGAGTAATCAAATTTTATTAGTATATCTCCCTTTTAAATGTGCAACTAGGAGCATAAAAACTCTACTATTAGTGATGTACTTCTTCTGGCAATTCCAATGCAAGGATTGACCAACTTTAGTGTGCTTGTCATGATCTTCACAATGACCCATTGATGATTTACGAACTTTATCATCATGAACCAAACCTCTAATGGTATTATGTAGACTCCATCATGAATGCTTATTGGAAACACTTAATCAAGTTGGGTGAATCTCATGACCTTGTTATCTTTAATGGTATGGAGCACTTCCTAAATCTAGAGGATTTTCTTGTTTTCCTCATTTTGACTGGTACAATTGTAGTAGACTAAATTATATCTTGTAAAAACAATCTTTGAGTATATATGATCTACTGTGTTTCGACTTCTCCCTACCTCTCACGAATCATGTTGTCTTGTCTTTTCATTTACCACTTGCCAAACCTACTACATCTTCTTCCCATGGGTTCTCTCACTAACATAATACTATTCATTTTGACCATGCATATGAAAAAAATCTACACTAATATTCTTAAAACCAACCTCATGAGCATTTATGATACTTTAGACCTATTTGAGAGAGATAATAGGATACTTAAGGAATTGTGATCTGCTACTCTTAATACCTTCCTCATTTCATTCATACTATCGCTCTAAATGTCTTCCCTCACTCCATTCATATTGTTGGGCCCTATAATACCCATGGCCATTTCCTCCGAAATCGTTGTTTATGCTGAGTGGATTGCAACAAATCACAAGTTCGCTAAGTGTATTATAACCAAAAACCCTCTAAAGCCAAGATAGTCTAAAAAGTTATACAAAATTATTCTTAGAAATAAAAAATGACAATACTCATACAATAAGATAAGAGTTATCCTACACCAAATTTGGTCCAATCCCAAGTCATTTGGAAGATAACTTTACCCAAAAAAATTGTGTCATAATCGGCCCCCAAACCCTTTATACACATGCCACCTCTTTTATTATGCTCCCAATCAACCTCCCATATAAGCGAGTATTTCTAGGCTACTTTACCGATATTTTTCACAAACACACATGGGCCTCAAGGACATCTTTTAACAAAAAATATAATAAAGCTCGGGATATGGAAAGTTTAAAGGTTGAATCCCTCCATCATAGTCCAATTGTTATTGTTATTTATATCTATAACTTTTTATTTGATTACTTTTTGTGGTCTTCCCCGACTTGGACATCCCATATCATTCATCTCATCTCCAAACGGAGATTATCTTCAACTTGGGAACTATCATACTATCATGATTGGCCATACTTTAGCTATGCTTTTTTTACAGTGTTAGATGATTATATCGCCAAATGGGAAAAGAGAACACAACTTTGGGAAAAAGGTCAAGTAGGATTCAAAAGGATTCATTGAAAAAGTGATCTCATAATCACTCTTGTTGCCATTATTGAGGCAATTTAACCTAGAAAAATAAATAAGTATGACAGTGAATGTGGTCTTGTTTACTTATTTAGATTCAGGTTGAAGTTAGTGTAGACACCTAAATTCCACTTTTGCAATCTTATTGCCAAAACGCACACAAATCACTCTTATTCTTCCCAATTCTATTATAATTAGTGCTCTTTGCTAATTAACTAACATTTCTTGCCAATTTAGCCAATTAACACCACATTGTTGATTGTGTAACCCCTTTCGCATTCAGGATGCCACTTTACGGCAAATCGTAAGCCAAAATCCTCTTCAAAACAAACAATTAGCAATTATAGGCTAATTAAGCCTATTTTGCCCTTGATTTGGTCAATATACCCTAGTATTGACTCAAACCCCTCTTCCAACCACTCAAAATCACCCCATTCACCTCTACAATGTCTCAACAAGCTTCAAAATCTTATCCTAGCCTCCTAGTTGACCCTAAGCGGTTGATTAAGGCTCCACACCTCTTAATCACTTGGTAATTCACTAATTGTGATTAACAAGGCCTAATCATGATTAGCAATTCTAATCTAATTTGGGGCTTTTAGTCCCACATGCACCAAAATATAAGTTTCTCCCAAAAGGAAAACTATAAAAGGATGCACCTCATTCCTTTATACTTTACACCATGCTTTGATTTGCATCTCATATAATAAATATGATATATAGCCAAGTTCAATCCTTGCTTAAAGCCTTCAATGAGGTTAGTAGATGGATATCCAAAATGACCAAGTAGTCATTTGGAGAGGCCATTTCACCTTGTTTGGAGTAGCAACCATACCAATTTGATTTCCCTCTTAGGTCTATTTAGGCCCATGTTAGGTAATTCAAGCATATTAGTAGGCATGTTTAATTAGATCTTGCATTGTTTTCATTCTAGTTTAACCTTCCTTTAAGCTTTTATCATAATGTTACATTCCTAGATTTGGATCCCTAGCTAATTAGGTGGCAATGGTGTTAGCCTTCCTTGTTTAGACATGCAATTTTCTCATGAAATTTTAGGGTGTCATCGGTTAGAACACGATTTATGTTTGTATTGTTAGTTAAGAATTAACATTCATATATGAACATACATATAAAAAATCGAAAGATAATTAGTTTGAACATGTAATAAATATAGTAAAACATAAGAAGATGATTACACTTTACTTTTTGACTAGTCTAACAACTAATCTAAGTGTGACTATGGTATGAACTAGATGGAAAACTCATGCGGATGTCTCTTTGATTTTAGAGCTACACTATACACAAGGATTAAATAGTTTTCCCAGGACCAAATCGTTTGGTGGTCTTGTACTATTAGATGGTTTGGTCTGGGCTACACTAGAGATTTGTAACTTCCAAAACTTCGCAAACAATCGATATATGTTTCGATCTCGACAATGTGCAAAACCATTTGACATCAACCACCCTAACCTACAACCATATCCTTGGGTAAAAACTCGCAAAAAGATTAATGACTAGGTTCAAGTACAATCCATACACCACCTACATTGGCACCACTCCAAAGAGGCCTCAAACCGCACACAACTCCCCACATAGAGATGTGACATAATACTGCATTGATATAACTATATTTGATAGTTGGAACACTTGATAAAAAAAAATTTATATTGAATTAACTTGCTTGTGTTTGGATTGAATGTGTAGGCTTTTGGTTTGGAAGCTTGAATTTTGGACTTGGTTTAGAGTTCTTTAGACATGTGCGGGGTTGCTCTAATGTGTGATCTTTCTTTAGGGAAGTTTAGGAGAGCTTTGGTTGTCTTTTGAATGATTTGTAATTGAGGAGATATTGAAAGTGTTATGTGAGTAAATGAGTGTATTAGAATTTATTATATAGGGTTTAATGGATATAATTTTACATTAAGGGTGGCCCATAGTGGAGATGTCGACCCATAAAAGACACACAAATTGAAAAACTAACGAGTTGGGTGGTCCAAAATAGGACACATGGATGGTGTGGTCCAAAATAAAGTACACTACTATGAAGCTCTGTGTATGATGATTATGTAATAACATGGTTGTGAGTTGTATGAGCATTTATATAAGTGATCGAGTGATGTAATGATGTGAGAAAGCATTGTAATAAGACTACGAATGGAGTAGGATATATCAATCAAGATCATAATATGTGCACAAGTCACAATTTAATAGATTAAATCAATGCTTACATTATCACATGATAAATTACCCAATGTAGGTGTCTACATGAGGAAATAAAGGCTAATAAACATAAGTTATATTGTTGTTTTGTAGACTTTTGAAATGAATTTGATACATTACCAAGGCATCTTTTGATTAAGAGGCTTAAAGTATTGGGTCTTTCCAATTCAATAATTTTTGTGGTAATGAATTTTTAAAAGGTAGTTTTTAGGCATATTCATACCAAAGTGGACACTCCGATAGCATCCACAATACCATAGGTGTGAAATGGGGTTATTTACTCCCACCTACCTTGTTTGGGCTCTATATTGATGAATTAGAGGATCTTGTCTCCACAAATTCAAGTGATTTGAGTTGATATAGTCTATGCGGGCTTTACATTGTTATTTTATTGTTTGCGAAATGACATTATTTTACTTTCACACTCAATTATAGGTCTTCAAAACTAGCTTGATGCGTTGAGTAATTTTGTGATGAAAATGCATTGAAGTAAACCTTGTAAAGACAAAAATTACGACATTTAATACACCTAAGAAAGTAGCACTTACAATCATATTGACATGCAAAAGAAAAAAATGGGTTGAGGTGGTGTGTTCTTACACTTTTTGGGTGTGGTTTTCTCTAGCCTCTTTTTAGCTTTGTACCTATAATAGAAGAAATACTTAGCAAATGATATGTAGCATTGATAACCTTGGAGAGATAATGTTTTTAGCTCCGATTTCAAGATATTAAAGCAAATGTTCAACTTTTTCATTTACATTAGTTACTCCAACACTTTGTTATATGGATGTGAAGTTTGGGGTCCATACTAGAGACAAAATGATTTTAAATGTATGGAAAGAGTTTGCATTTACATGTTATCAAACAATATTCAAGCTAAAAGAATGATTCCTCACCTAGTTATTCTTTTAGATTATAGGGTATGTCCACTCTTTATTTCTTTAATTTTCCATATTATCACTATGTTGATAGGATTCAATGCACGACATTTTCTTTCTCTGGTCAAAATAGATATCCATATTTGGCGCTTCAACCTTTTATTCAACTTGTCAAACAGATGCAAATCTTGTCTTATACATTAGTTATAGTTTTCTCTAGAAATTAAATATTGGTATAGAACGACTCCTCTTCGCTTTTCTATTAGCGTTCCTCAATTCACTATACATAAAGTCAACATAGGTATTCATGAAGACATGAGTAAATATTATTTGAAAGCTACATGATCTAATATATAAAACCTTGAGAACCCAAACTTTTATAATATTTCCAATTTTATTCTCGCTTTCACGAGGATCGAAATTGAATTATTGAATACATAACGAAGATGTTGCCATCATACTCAAGGAACCCTTTAGCTTAGTTTTGTGTTTGCTTCCACAACTCCGGATTAGATTTGATTATTACCTCCCACAGGATGAGTGTATATGTCGATTGTGTTTATTAGAGCTTGAAAATAAAGAGAATTTATATTCAAGTGTCATATCTATTATGAAATTCGTGGAAGATACCGTCACCTTTTTAGAGATTCTCATGGATTTTTGAGGAGATTCACTCAATATGATAACTCGAAAATTTCACATATAGATAATTGTAAGAATGTCACTTTCTACTTCCGAATATCGACTTCATGAACCTCAAAATACAACATAACTGGACAATAAAATTCAAATCTAGAAGGTAACATGCATTTTATTGATTTCAAAGTCCAAGACCTTCAAATAATAAACTTATTATTTCTCAATAAATTAATGTAATTTTTTTGGTCAATTCTTGACCTCTAGTGACATTAACATCTAAATTAAACAAAATATCTATTCTAACCAAACAAAACTCAATTTAAAAACAATCTCAACATGCATCGAAATGGGACAGGATATGAAATCTAAGATAATTTTTTTAATCCCAAATAGGGAACTCTTGTATCAATAGGTAATAGGTGTATGAATATGAATTAACAATATTAATACTCTGGCGACCCACATGGTGAAATATTTTTATTATTATGTAATTTAGATGTTTAGGATGGGGTTAAGTTTGACTAAATTGAAAGAGTTTTTGAAGATACGGAATCCATGAGAATCTTGGGAATGGGAAAATTGGTAAATGCTTTGTCTTTCTTGCCTAATCAATTCAAATTCAAAGTCGCTAGTCAAAGGTTACCTTAACAAAATATAATTTAATAAATAAATGAATAAAATAAAGGTGAGATTTGAGGGTCACACGTCGTAACTAACCCTTAAAATACTCCGACGTTTACCATTGGTTCCTTCGTGGAGGGAATGCTCCCAATAATATAATGCAAGGAGAATTATATGCATATAAAACATTGACGCTATGTTCCCTTGGTTTTGATATGTCACATTCTTAGGCGACCTCTCCTCAAACACTCAATGTTGGCATGGGATTTACTTATTTGCCATAATTTTTTAGTGGTATCTCTTATTGGTTTATATCGATAATTTTAGGAGTAGATGTAATGGTTATGTTGATAGGGAGGTAAAAATGAAATAACGGATAGAACAAGGACGAGTGCAATCTTCGCCATATATTAATTTGTAAAATAAGTAATGGTGATGTCATTGAAGAATCTGGGCATATGCTTGAGAATGTGCCGAATGTGAGTTTTTTTGTTTGAAAAGTCTTGTCACGAACATGATAGAAATTCAACGGGGCACATGAAATTTTGTGAAAAGTCGAGTCAATTTGAATGATAACGTCAACAATTATGTTTGCTTTACAGAGGTTAGAGGTTTAGATTACATTTGTAGTGGCACATGTTTTCTTATTTCCACGCCTTCCTCTTTATTTTTTTATTCTCTTGATTTCTCTATCCTTTCACTTTTCTCCCACTCCCTTTTGTTTTCTCGATTTTATGAGTTTATTCCAAAATTATACTATTATGGTTTTTGTCCCTATTTGTTAGTTTTTCCTGTACATTGTCTCTCACAACATGCATACCAATGGGGTCTTGGTTTGAATTTAATACCCCTATGGGGTTCTGTTCGACCCTCCTCAAATTATAAATGGACTCTCGATCCGACAATGAACAATCTTAAATCTCACAAGAAGCAATGTCTTTCAAAGAATCTAAGCCAACAAATTAAAACCCTAAAAGTATCGGGTGACTTTTTTTTACTATCAAACTCATATGTTCTAGACTTTAAAATCCATTTTGTGTGTAAAAAGTTTAAATGAATCTAGTAGTCTAGTCGGTGTCAAGGCCTTTGTAAAGGCATTTAAGTAACAAAGGTTAAGGGTCGAAACCCCATAATTTATATTTTTCTTCAAAATTATTTCAAAAGCATTCTTTTAGGGAGATTGTTAAAGCAAGAGGGAAGATTATTTGTGCGGGAGGTATTCAAATGTGGGAAATTATTTTTGTTAATGAGAAATTATTGTAAAAAGAGGGCAAAATTATCAATAAAAAGGGGGATCAAATTTTATTGTGGGGTAATTTTTTTAGAGAAATATTATTAAAGGGGAAAATTTGTTTATAAAAAGAGGGATTTTTATTCATGAGGGTGATTTGTTGGCATTCTAAAGGTTGTTTCAAAGGGTGAATTGTGTTTGGTGTCTGGGGCACTACCCTCAACCCCACTAACTTCTAAGGGTTGTCACCCCCAAACCCCCACTTCCCGGTCCGATGTTCGCATTTCTAGGTGGCCCTCTCGTACTTGGCAACACTTATTCTCTCATGTGTGAAGATCGGAGGGTGAGATCAAGCTGGTAGGAGGTTAGAACCCCTCACAAGTAAACAATTCTCTACTTCCCTTTATTTTCCTTTCTATCATGAATTCTTTCCCTAACATCTTTGCTTTTAATATGAGAATGAGATGTTCTTTGAAATATGTGCCATTCAGGAGGACATGGTCAAATTTGTGGAAGAGAACATAAAACTAAAATGTGAAAACTCTCTTCTTTGTACTCTTATTCACTGACAAGGGTGACCTCATATACTCCCGCAATAGAAAACTTATTATATTGCAACATCACCCTCATAATGTGGATGTTCATACTTCTACTCCTAGTCTACTTTTAACTATTGCTCCCACACCCACTAACCTTGATTTTTCGGTGTATGAGGCTTCTCTTACTCATGATGCTCCTATTGCATCTTTTGTTACTAAGCTTGTTGCACTTGCTGCTCTTTGGATATTCATCTTCTACATTTGTGCTCATTGCAATTACACACTATGTGTATCCCACTTCGCTTTCTTCTACTCACTTTCTGGCTCATGTACAAAGCATACTCTTGATTTTTGTTCTTACATTCTCCAATCTATGGGATTTTTTGGTAGAGGTATTAGTAGACATTCACAAGGTATTGCTTTCCTATTCATCTTGTTAAGTGGAATTTTTCTATAGTTTTGGTTTTGATGCGGATAATTCATAGGGATCACTTGATGATAGAGATCCTTTTTTTACTCGACTCTTCGTGAGGATCATAAGCTACATGTGAGTTACGCCACACCTTCACCTAGGCATGAGAAACTTGATATTTTAGCTATCAAACATGATCAACCCGACACATCTCATGATGTTCCCTTACATGCTCTAATTGTTCACCTTGTCTCAGACCGAGTCATATGCAAACATCTTCCTCAACCATCCATATTCATTTGGGATGGATCTCTGATCACATGTGGTAGTAACATAAACATTCATTAAGAGGGCACTACAAGCATGACACCTCCACTATTCACCTTCTTGATCCACTCATCACTTCTCTTACATTGTAATGCTCCTTGTTGTTTGAGTTATTTTCTTTGGCATTCAGAGTAACTCTCTTGTTTTTGATGGTGTCCTTTAGAGATTGACAACATTCGAGATATTTATGTGTCACTTGATGATGTTAATTTGTATGGTATTTTTTGTAGTCGCACTAAGTCTATAAATCCATGGAGTTTTTTTTTTCATATAGTTGTGCTCTATTTTGAGAACTTTTATCTCCTTCAACCGTGATGAATTTCCCATTGCCATTAGGGCCATTATCTTGAGAGGTACATCTTGTCTATATGTTAAGCACTTTTAAGGCAAATTAACAGTCTTTTTTGTGTAGCTATTTTGGTGAAGCCTAGTGTCACTTGCCAATGTTTGAGTAGTTGGTTTTGACCACTTGTACATGTTTTTGACGTCACTCGACCCATTCAACAATATGGGGGTGTGGTGTAGATCCCGCTTTTAGGTCTTCTATCCTTTCCTTGGCAGTTGTTATTGGTTTGTGACACACCATATTTTTTGGTAGTAGATCAAATTAAGTTTGGTGATTATTTTCACTATCGACACCACTTCTAACACTCTCATTTAGTTAGTATTTGATCTTTCCCTCCTTCTAAAGTGTAGCTATTTTTGATCTGTGAATGGATCCAAACCACAATGTAGACCAAACATATTCTTCAACAAAGTGTATGAGTTTTGAGCCATGCTTCTTGGGATTCCTTGTAACATGAAATCACTCTCTTCACTTGTTGCTTTTACTATTTTTGGGTACCTTGCGGTGACACTTTTTCATCCATGGTAACTCTTTTTTCAGTTGTTTGTAAATGGGTACCTTATTAGGCCTAGTTGTTGGGACCCATATTTGGACATGGCTCCTAGATTGTCTCATCTCTCACTCCCAATTTTGTGCTTAAGGGAGGGTGTTAGAGTTGTGTGTTCGCACTAACACATGAGTTAAGCTTATTTTTGGGAGTTTTTAAAATTATTTTTGGAGATAATCCCCACACATATATGGAATCTGTTTAACCCACACTCTTCCGGGATTCTCCTATTTTTGATGGGTTCACAACAATCATTTAGTTGTTGTGTAACCACCCTTAGAGGCCTATTAAAGAGGAACTCTTACTTGTATTTTAAGATCATCCAGATTGTACATTTGAGCTACACTAATATGGAGATAATTTTGATATATTTTTATGCTTAATTATTATGGTTCTCGTTTTTCTGGAATGATCATGTATGGATAAGAGTACTCTATACTCCGATAGCTTCTCATTTGGAACACTACTTGTCAGGATTAGGTTGAATGTTATGAAGAAGTTAAGGAGTAGAACAAAGTAGGAGATAAAGAGTCTAATGACATGTTTGGCACATAGATTGTACACAAAGTAGTGTTTATTTTTATTCTTTATTAGATTACGGTTGATCCACAATGATCATTATTATAACTAAGGATTTTGAGTAATATAAGAGAGAATGATTATGTGTAGATGTAATGTCTATGTGTAGTAATTTTTGCCTTGTATTAGCTTGAAAAATAGGTAGTGGTGTCATCGTTGAAGAATCGGGGCATATGTTAGAGATTGTGTTGAATGCATTTTTAAAAAAAAATTATAGTATGAGCCGAATAGAAATATAACAAGGCTATTCAAATTTTATGAAAATTCGAGTCAACTTGAAGGATAATGTCAATAATTATGTTTTTTTATGGAGGTTAAAGGTTTGGATTACATTGTATTAGCGTATTTTTCTTATCTCTAGACCTCTCTCTTTGTTTTTCTTTTTCTCTTGATTTCTCTCTCCTTTCACTTTCTCTCTCTTCCTCTTGTTGTCTCAATTTTATGAGTTTACTCTAAAATTATACTATTATGGTGTTTTTTCTTTTTTTTTTTTGCCCCCAAGTTTTTTGTCCTTCTTTGTCGGCTTTTTCCCATACGTTGTGTGTCAACATGCATACCAATGGGGTCTTAATTTGAATTTAATACCCTCATGGGATTCTCATTTGGAACATTTCTAGTTAGTGGTCAAATTAAATGTTAATAAGTTAAGGAGTAGAGTAAAGCAAAAGATACAAAGTCTAGTGGTGTGCTTGGCATATGGTTTGTGCACAAAAGTAGTGTTGATTTTTATTAGGTTGTGCATAACACATAATGATCATTATTGTAACTAATGATTTTGAGTAATATAAAATAGAATGCTTCTTTATAGGTGTAATGTCTATGTGTAATAATATTTTATTCTAAATATTGTTATTAATGTTTTTATCCATGGATTTGTTGTTTCTTTCTATTATGTTGATGATGTTATAACTGTAGTATTCTATTTCTAAATATTCTCAAATATAGGGTTTAGTTGGTTCATTTACATGGGTACAAGTTCCTTGTGGTAATTTCTCATTACGTTAGCCCGATGATCTTTGGTGTGCACATCGACTGAGATTTCTATTTTTCATACATGGTTAAATATGCCCACGTATGTGTAAATTGTATGCCTATCTATTATAGAGTAGGGAAAGTCTGCACGAGACTCTTTGGAACTCTAGGTTTGAATGTGCAATGACGATGGAGGTCACACATGGCTAGTAAAGGAACTAATTGAATCACACTTGAGAGGATCAAAGAGTGGTTAAAGAAACAAACCATAGAGTTTGTAGTTAAGGTGAAGGATGGAGGAGACTAAATGCCTCATAGTTGGATGCAACATGTGTTTCACTCTAACATATATGAAGTGTGTTTTTATAGTTTCGTGTGTATGTATATTCGTTGATACTTGCATATTTTACAAGGAAAATATATTGGTTTTAAATATGCAAAGGATGAACGGTTGCCTGAGATAGAATCATCAAAATAAATGAATCAATTTTGGACTCAATAAATGAGGTATGTGGAAAGGTGTTTTGAATAAATATGTGATATAATTTTCTATGTCAACCTACTTTTGTCTAGAAGAAGTCGAATTTGAATTTTTGCATGAGAAGAGAGGATCATTATGTAGAAGTTCCTTTTTGGATTAAGATGTTTCTTGTATACCTTGGACTTGAGAGTTTAGACATGGATAACCAAACCAATCATCATGAGAAGGCTAGGGTGTTAAATACAAAGGTTAGGGTTTGGAACTTTCGAAATGGAATCACGAGAAGAATGTATGTGAGGATAATTATGAGGGAGATGAGGTTACATAGGTATGTGGAAGACCATTAGAGGATACTGAAGCCAAGGAACCTAGAAGTGTGGGGAGACTTGACCATATGAATGGCATAGCATTTATAAGGATTAGGAGGGCACATGGATGACTTGTTTTGAAAGAATGCTCCATTGAGGATGTACTAAATATCTCAATGATAATGCATGTTTAGGAGACTATGATGAGCATGTAACACTCAAGGAGGAAGAGTACATAGATCTTGAGGAAAATCCAAGCTAGAATTAATGACTAGTTGATGCCACAACATGATTGTATTCTTCATAAGGAAGTATATTTGAGTTTTTCAATAAAAGTGATATTGATAAGTTTGTAGACAATAAGACCATATGTGTTTAGAGAATATACCCAATTTTACACATTTGGTTTGTAAAGGTTGTGCACCTACGACAATTTTGGAAGTTTGAGTACCAATTAACGTGGTTGAACTATAATAGGTTATAGTGAAGCATTTAATGATGGCTAAATTTGGAGCGTTTAGAGATGAGTAAAAAAATAGTTTAGTGTATAATATAGGTATATCATAAGTTATAACTATGTCATAAGGTGTGAATATTATTAAGTAGGTTGTTGTAATGTAGACAAATTCCAGTACATGTGACTAGGAATGTAGCAATACTCGAGTAGATCTACCCCTAGGATGGGAGAAATGACTATGTAAGAACATATTAAGGTAGTTACTCGTAAGCTTGTGTTTTATGATATAATGAAAAATTTAAAGTACCTTGGAATTGAGGATGCCACTGAACATTTACAAAGTGTGAGATTGTGTGATGTGCAAAGGGCATTATTTCATGATAAAGGAATTCAAGTTTTTGTGATGACCTTGTTTGTTGAATGCACACTTGATACCAAAAATTTGACCCAAATCAGATTGTCATGGATTTTGATGCCTTGAAAGTTACCTTCTTGAAGAATTTCTATTTATGAGTTTGAACAATAATTTATCTTTATGTGGAAGGATATTAAATATGAAACGATAAAGACTCTACATGCGTATGATGCATGGTTTGATATATTATCAAAGATCCATATAATGTAGCATGAACAATGTTTTGTGGTGAGTTTTTGAACTCCATTATGAATATAGCTAGTGATGAAGACATTTACAAATTTTCATGAGGCTTTGGAGGTTGTGTTATGTATGGAGGTTGATGGAAATTTTGACTCGAGAATTAGCTCATTATTAAAGGTGCAAACATCAACCTTGGGGATGAAAGTGCAAATGTTAGCACACACGAGGCATATAAAGGGTTATGGTGTACCAAGTGTGAGATGAAGGTCCATATGAGGACATATTGCACTAATAAAAAGATACCAACAATGGTATTATATTGTGATGTCTTATAAGAGGGACATGAAAAAAATAATTTCCCACTATTGAGATGAGAAAATAAAACATAAGTAATGTGTTAGTGTGAGATTTGAGACCCAAACACCTATGACACTATAGATTTTAGGGTGATAGATGAGTTTTGTGGTGAAAATTAACATGGAAAAGGAACAATTTTAAAGTGTATTGCATCATGAATAAAGATTCAACATGGGTATAAAATACCATGGGCATAGGTATCAATGAAAAGTAGTGGTTGCACATGGGGAACATGTTTTAAGTTTGATACCAAGGACACTATACAATATAATGTCCGAAGTTTTACACATGTGTAATTTTTAGAGGGGAACATTTGATATAAAACTACATACAACTGAGAAATAAGATTAGGAGAACATGATGTTATGTAAAAGGGTGTTAATATGGTTACAATAACCTAAAGAAAATATGTTGTTCCTTGAAGGAATGGAAGAAACAACATGGGAGGTCATAATATCAACATGTCTAAAATTAGAAGGATATATATGGGACAAAGAAGTGTGTATTATGCCAAGAATGGTAAGTTAAAAATGGTATATAGGAATATAAAGAAATTTATAAATTAGTTCCAGATGATGTAAATAAGAAGAGGAAATTATTGTAGAAGAAAGGAGCTAATGTGAATCTCCAAGGGAATTGATAATTGAAAGAGATATTGAAAACTCTAGAAGATAAGAGCCATGTATAGAAGGTAAGAAGACATGAGAAGTGGAAGAAATTTTTGAATTACTTTCCTTTCTTGAAATGGAGTGAAAATTATTTTTCAAGATCTAATAAGAAAAGTATGGGGAAACCCAAAGAAACAAAAAAAACAACTTTTGTATGGAACATGTGCCATGCAGAGCATTTCATATGCTCAATAATTACTAAATGATGATTAAATAAATTATTGTGAAATGAAAAACATCTTCATTAACACATGTCACAAAGTGAGAATTTAGATGATGGATGGTGTGGGTCTAGATGGGAAGGCCTGCATTACAAAAATTAAGAAATGTGTTATACATGGCCACAAAGATAAAGTACAAACTTATTGTGTTTTTGAAGAAAAATGAATTGGAGATAATGAGAGTGGCATTTATAATTTATTTAAAATCAAAATATATGGTTAAAGTGGAAAAGTAATTGAAATTGTTGGGAAGACCTTGACGCTACAAAGACAAGGAAAACATTCGATTTAAGAACATGAATGTAATTTTTGTAATCCCTCTTGATGCAAAAGTTGACATCATCTATTTAGAGTTTTGGATGCATAAGAAGATGAGACCAATCTCTAAAAATTATCTACACAAATGGAGGGATGCGAAGAAACATTAAATGAGGGAAATATATACCGGGATTAGGTGGAATACGAGTCATCTAGTTTTTCCTATACAAGATGGATTTAGGAGTCTTTTGATATTATAAGTCAAATTTGTGTACAAATTTAAATAGTACAAAGGCACACTAGAATAATAAGAATCAAAATGGTGAAGTTTTACTATTGAAGATAAGAAAAGGTGATTCCATGTGTTGAAAATAGGTAAGACATAGAAAATGTACACAATAGTACTATGTGTTAGTAAAATTAAGGAGTCTATAACATGTATACACCTTATTTTTCACATACTAAAATTTCTCTTAGTAATTTTTGGTGCATTCATCCCCTAAGAATTTTGCATAACACTAAGAAAGGGTTAGGGATAGATTATAGGAGATTATTTTGGAACCTATCCTACTTATTACAACCATACCACCACTTTATAACTCCTCATAATGCCTTCAAATAATTGTTCCATCTACTTTAATTATCTTACATCATCTTCCTTATTTCCCTCTTAAGTCACCTTTTAGGGGCATGTTTATGGCTAGCATCATTAACCAAGTCAATAAAATTTTGTAGACGCCTATGTGCAATTGAATTAATTTGCTTGACCGATGGGATTAACTAATCATGAGTCAAGAATTTAGGCCATTTCCTAATGATAGTGTTGGAAAAATATTTTTCAAGGAAAAATATGGGGTTTTCCACCAAAGCTCTAGGACTAAGTCCCCCTTTAGGAATGGGGAGGCTCCCATTTATTGAAATCTAGAAATACTATACACTAATTCCAATCTCGGGGTGGTCAAAGACCGGGGATCACATATGAATACTCCACTGAACTTATGACAACAATGTAAGGAGGAAAAGGAGTGCGAGGAATAAGTATGAGAAGAGAAATGGAGAAAGGGTTTTGAGTAATAAATAATAAATGTTGAGTTTATTAAGCACAAAACCACACATATTTCTAGATTCAATAATAAGACACCAATATGCAAAGCAAGATTAAAAACACAATCACCGCAAAGTTTAATTGTATCATATTCATCAAAAGATTCGTTCTTTCCTTGGTTGTGTAGGATTACTAAGATCTATTGGAGTAGGAGTTGAGAAAGAGATGAATACATTAAGCAAGAAATAGAAGAAATACAACTTGCTATAAGAGGAGCAAAAACTGCTCCTTATAATAGAAAGAAGGCCTGAATATATAGTCCCAAAACCTATGACTCTTCACATTCCTGCATGATTTTTCACCTTCCTTTCCAAAATAAGACACTTTTCCTTATTTTAAGATAAGTACTTTTACAAAAGTGGAAAGGAAGTGACTTAAGTATTGAGAATGGAATATATCACTACTATCTTCTTCAATATCTACAAAGTGACCCATTCCATTCGAAATATGTCATTTGTTGCATTCATCAACCTTGAACAATATTTTTACTTGACTTCTATCTCATTTGCATAGTCCTCCCAATAGTCTTCTAGCTCGGGAAGTTGAAACAAGATGAGATACTTTTTTGTATTGCTTTTATCAAAATATATGGTTGAATAGGAATACAGATTGAAGGATCCTATGGAAGATTCAATAATGCTTAAATATGTTGAGTTTGTACAAGAGTAAATTCCTAGTTGAATTGGGAATTTCACTCATTTTTTTCTTTTTTTTTTCGCGTCATTTGACGTGCACTCTAGAAATTTATCAGTATAGCTCAATGAGTACTATCTTGTTACTCGGGTACCTTGAGAGTCAAAGTGGGGCTTCGTTGAATCCTCTAACACAAATGTAATGCCATACTTTATGATTACCATGTAGGCTTTATTGAGAAACATAGATTAATGTTAGCCTCCATTTTCCGATCGATGCATTATGAAGACATTATTAAAATTGGTATAGCGCCTCTTATAATCCCTCAATATGAACTATGGGTAGTTTTGGTATATTGGCGCACCCTTCAAAATATTTCTCTTTGGAGTTAATATTGGACGCTTTTGGAGTGCGATTGACATATACTAAATAGGAAGTCATAGTGAATTTATTTGTCCCCTTGAGATTGATCAATTGGAAATGAAAATTATTGTTGATAATATGACTCCAATATATTTTTTGGGATCATTTAGTGGCTATCAACACAAACTAAGACACCCACAAATGAAACTCCTTAGTCGACTCTTCTCCCATGAGTCGACCGAGTATAATAATATAACCTACGATTTCTTTAATGAACTCAAAGCAAGAGAGAGACTTTGGTAGATAAGAAAGTTTTTGAGGCATCTTCATTTAACTCCCTATTGTCACTCCTTGAAAACACGACTCCTTTCTTTCCCACTCAAGAAATGCATCCTCCTTGCTTAGGATTATGACATTATTAGGTATTGGAATGTAGAGGCATCTTGAGATTTCTTCGGGGAGAGAATGGAAATGATGGAGCCATCATTAGTAGTGATGGTTTGGATTTTAGCTTCATAATTCTTAGTGTAAATGAGAATGAAGTCAGTATATTAAATGAATAAGGGGAAACCAACGGATCATTAGAGTCCACTTTGTAAAAGACCTTATCGGTTAGGATAATGTGAGTGTCTTCCTCCATCCTCTGCCTCATATCATCAAAGTCCATGTGTTCCATGTTGACATCTCTAATGTCTGGGTACTTAGACACTAGAACTAAAATGGGATCATATTAAGAGTAGTGGAAATTCATCATGCATTTTTATGGTTTCAAAGGCCTTATAATGATGGTAGGATTCAATGGTTCAATTATAATGTGACTCGAGACGGTTTCCAAAAAAATAAAAAAATGAATGGTTTTTAATGGTTTCGGAAACTAAATTCATGTTCAAGTCATTATGGGAGAAAATAAAATCCAAATTGGATGTGACTTGATTTTTTGGAAAGGTATTCCCAAGATAAGGAGACACTTTGAATTTGGTGACGATCCCTCATCGGACTCAATGGGCAACATAAAAACAAGTTCGGATGAGGAGGAAGCTTGGAAAATGGGTGTAATGAAGGATATGCAAAAAAAAATAGTCCTTAATTTTGGGAGTGATTCTCATCTAAATGGATTGATTTTTAACTTGTTAGAGAGGTCTTGGGAGGGGAACCAATTCTCCAAATTTAGTGAAGATCCTTTGCGGGGTTTGAGAGAAAATTGTGAAACAAGTTTTAGTGTATATAGAGTTTCCTAAGTGGTTTTAGAGGAATAAGTGGGTTTTCTCATAACCCATGCATTTTTCCATCATAGCACAAGTTTTATGACTCAAAACCAAGGTTTCGGTGAGGGGATATTGTTGACAAAATTTGAGAGGTTTTCTCTACATAGATTTTACACAATCTTCAACACAAATTTATGGTTTTGGAAAAATAGGCTTGGCTTAGTGTAAAGTTTCATGAGATCATAGAAAATACATATCCAACCATGGGAAATGATCAATGGATCCATGAAAATTTGTTTTTGGGAGGGTTATGTGGTTAAAATTTCAGAGGAATTTGACCATCGGATCACAAGTATGATCAAAACCACTTTTAGATGAGCTAGGGCACAATGACGACTTTGATAGCATGAAGGGTGAAAAAACATTTATTTTTGGTGGTTTTAGTGCTACAATTCATGCTTTCATGGAGTATGTGGTTTTGAGGGGAAAGTGGAGATTTGAAAGTTATGTGCATATGGAGGTGGAAAATCCACTTTACAACTACAAATTGAGTTTTCCACCTTGTTTGCATTCCACTTCTCCAAAATGTGCCTCAATATCATAGGTGACACTTTTGGTGTAATTACACCCCAAAGGGTGTCAAGGGTAGATGGGGCACAAAAATGTGCCCTTGGTGGAGTTTGTGGGCCCCACATGCAAACAAGCCTTTCATTTGCCTTTTTCCCATCACTTTTACTTATATTTTTATCAACCAATCGAAAGGGGAAAAATTTTACAAATGGAGATACAAAGTGCATTGCACATACAAAAGGCCACTAACCTCCCAAAGCATGACAATGGAGATGATGACATCATCAACACAACATGGAATTATAACATAGAGTGCACTTTTCTCCCCGGGGTCCAAATTTAACCATTTCGAGCCTAATAATATATGATTTTGATCAGAAACAAGCCAATGAATACAATGAGATATTTTAGAAACTATTAAAATGAGTCATTCATGCATTTTTCTCATGTCTCTACTTTTTCCTAAAAAGGCACGCCTTTGTGAACCGAAATTTGAAGAGTTTGGAACAAGTATTAATTGGATACATCACTTAGGCCATAGAGGGGTTTTAATGTGCTTCAACTTGGCCTTTTATTAGGATCCTAAATATTCTTGAGGTTCCCTAAACCTTTAGTTTAAATTCCTCCTCCAGAAAGGCCACTATGCTCCAATATTTGGAAGGTTTCTTCTTTTATGCTCCCTAAATCATGTATTACATCTTCCATAATGTATTATATCTATAATATTTATGATGAATTGGATTTGAAATCCCCAAAATATAATAAGTTCTTGAAACCTTTGCCATAAGTTGACCCTTCAATAATGCACACACACTCATTTTAACCAAAAATGCCTAGAGAGAAAGCTTTCCCAATACCATTTTGAAGCTCAAAGAACCTCTCCTAAACCATACTATCATAGAGAAAAATCTAAAACCTTTTTATTGATTGTAATCTGCACTCTTGAAATTCTCGGAGGATCCTGAAACCTTTCCCATAAGTTGACCTTTTGAAAGAGGCAATTTTGGCAATTTGGACCAATTTTGACAAATTTGACTGAAAGAGGTAAAAATTTCAATAGGGTTGTCTAGTAAAATGCGGGGACATTTTAGAGGTCAACATCTAGCTAATACTTGGGGACTTTTCTTAGGTTGGACACTAATACATATAATGTAATTAGGAACACCAAAATCTCATGAACCTAAGTTGACTAGTGCCTTATCCATTGAGCCATAGAGTCTCTCATGACATCGAAGGAAGAAGGTTTGATTTTTCAAATCTCCTTTATTGAAAGACAATACAAAACAAGAAGGAAAGCCACACATGACACATGACAGAAAGGGAAACACATAACAAAAAAACCTAAATAACCTATGATACATGTGGGGGACAAACCACTTTCACTTTGCTTATACAATTTCAAATATTGCATGCTTTGTAGGGAAATTATAAGTGTTTACCATCCAAGTATGATATATAGAAGGATGTTATCCATAGATATAACTGATTTGGAATGGTCCTATCCATAATGAGTCAAAATTCCCGAGGCTCCCTTTTGGTTCTCTTCATTAATCCCATAATAGAACTAGATATCCTATTTGGAATTCTCTTAGCCGAGCCTTCTTGTCAAATATATTTTTCACCTTCAACTAATGTTCTTTGACCCTATCTTCCACTATAACTTTGTCTTCACAATTTTTCTCAAGGTACAAAATTCTCTTGTCCACGGGGTTTGAAATTGAATATCTTCAACTACTCTTACCAACTACAAAAGGTATCACAATTGATATGGGTACGTTTGCGTTAACACCATCTAACAATTGAAATGAAGACATACCTATGGATTTATTCTAAGTGATCCGATCAACCTATAACACATCATAGAGCTTCTTATGCCAATTCCTCTAAATTTAGTCAACTAGCTTATGAATGATGATTGCAATATTTTTGTTTCTAGATTCTACTTGCCCATTTCTTTGAGGGTAGTAATCGAGTGCATGAGATAAAGAAATTCCATATCCATAGAAAAATTCAGTTAGCACCCAAGAATAGAAGTAGGTGGAATTGTCAATGATAATCTTCTATAGTACACCAAAATGGACTATGATATACTATTTGAGAAAGTTACACACCATTTCCTTATTGGCATGCTTGTCAGAATAGCCTCGACCCACTTGGTGAAATAATTTGTGGTTATGAGAACATAAGAGTAACCTACACTTGAATGGGGATTGAGAACTCCTACAAAGTCTATACACCACTACTGGAATGGATCTTCAATCACCACGAGGCTTAAGTGGAAGTGCACAAGGTGAGGCTGCCTAAACATTGTTGGCATGGCTCACATTTAACTACCCATTTTTATTATCTTGGAGTAAGGAGGCCAATAGTATCACCCTCTCAAGATCTTATGAGTTGTCACCATAGTTGAAAAGTTCCCGCGACAAGCTTGATCATGGTAAAATCTTAGTAGCCTCTCTTTCTTTATCTACACACCACAAGAAATAACCACCAAATCCTCTCTTATAAAGAACGTGATCCCAAACCACATACCTCGCTACTCAAATTTTGATAGTTCTTTATTTCCTTTCATTAAGATGGGGTGGGTTATCACTATATGTCGGAAATGGATAATATTTAAATACCACTATGAATTAGTACTAACTAGGAGTATTGTGGGAAATTCATGATCTATCACACCATCTTGAGGGTCGATACAATATCCACATTGGATTTTATGTTGTTCTTTGATATTATTTGACATAAGCCTCTCCTCGTACTCAAATTGGTGGGTTATATCTCAAGGTTGTAATATTGAAGTTTGAAATCCAATTCCCTCTCTTGGAGCCAAATTCTTGTTGGGTGAGAATACTCTTCACTATAGAGTCAAGAAACGAACACAATTGCATGGGAGTACAAGATATAAAATCAGAAATTATTCATCGCCTTGACCACCAAAATGCATGTTTCTCCATGGTTGAATATCTCAGCTCATACTTCTTCAGTGGGTAACTCATGAAGGCAATGGGAGATTCAACTTATTCTTCATTTTTTGTGTCAAAATAGTTGAGAGAGTATGCTTGAAAGTATAAAATAATATGATGAAATCTTTATTAAAATCAGGGCATACCAATGTAGGGTATTTAACAATGGATTTCTTGATATCCTCATAGGAATCCTTACCTTCTTTTCTCCACTTAAATCTTTCTTGACACACTTCATCATATTTGTGATGTGCTTAGTCAACTCCATGAAATCAGGGACAAGCGGCAGAGGAAATCGAACATATGAATGAAAGAATGAACTCTAGGGTTGCTTGTGAGATATGAGAGTTTATAAATTGCTTTAATTCTTTTAGGGTTGATCTAAGCGCCTTCCTTGTTCATGATGTGTCCAAGGAGTTTTCCTTCTATTACTCCAAAAATTGACTTGGTGGGGTTGAGTGATATACCATGTGCTCTACACTGGATCAAGACTTGTTCAAGGTATTGTAAGTGATCACC
This sequence comes from Taxus wallichiana var. yunnanensis, assembly GCA_018340775.1. Taxonomy (NCBI): domain Eukaryota; kingdom Viridiplantae; phylum Streptophyta; class Pinopsida; order Cupressales; family Taxaceae; genus Taxus; species Taxus wallichiana. Next base: position 337,895,382 of record CM031239.1, on the reverse strand, counting down.
TTGATTTTTAGAGTATATTGTGAGTTCATCAAGGCATATCATAATGCATTTTTCTTCACGTCTTTAAATGTTATTTCATAGCTCTTTGAAAAGTATCCCTTACATTGATGAGGCCAAACGACATATGATTATACACGAATGTTCCTCGTGGAGTAGTGAATGTATTCTTGTGATGATCTTCTTGTGAAAATTCAATATGATTGTATCTAGAGAAGCTATCTAGCATATAAAGCATCTTTGAACTATTGATGCTTGAAGAATCTGATCCATGATGGGAAGTGGGTATTTGTCCTTTAATGAAGATTGATTCAAATTTCTGAAGTCAACACAAATCCTTATTTTTCCATTCTTATTACAAACCATAATATTTTCCACCCAGGTGGAATGGTGGATGGGGAAGATGATTCTAGCATTCAACATCTTGAGCACTTATTCTTGGATTGTTCTACCTATTTTAGAATTGTATTACCTTTGCTTTTGTTTGAAAGGATTCACCTCTGGTTTAAGAGGTATGGAATGTTGAATCTCATTGGGTTTAAATGAATTCAATTCCTCATATGAATATGCTAGGACATTGGAATATTTATTCAAAAGTGAGAAAAACTCCTCCACTCCTCTAGAGATAAGTATTTACCTATGTTTGCTAGCCTTGGCTATTCTTTTGTTCTTATGTTGATTTTCTCAAAATCACTAAAGCTATGTGAAGATTCCTTGGCTTTAACCTTTACAAACTTATCATTACTATCAAATATTTATTCAAGAGAAAACCAAACCTTTCAAAAGTTTATTACCTTGTAGCGTGATCACACCTTCTTAATCAACCTCTTCAATTTCACATTTGTCTTCATATGCACTTAATTCTGCTAGGGAGCATTTCGCCTTCAAAGAAAATATTATTGAAATTTTCTCTTTTCTCTAAGAATGGTAGAATATGGCTACCATCATTTAACACCTACCACTTATAGCATTATCGGGCACATTGGGCACGAAAATCATCTCGGTGGATAATTATTGCATATCAATTGAAGGATGAGGAGTCATCATAGAAGATGAGACAACGAGGAGTCATCCATTTCATTTTATTCATGAGGGAAACTTGAATGGAGAAATATTCAAAGGCTTCAATGCAGTCCCTAAATCTGCTCCTATAGTGATTGAGCCTCAAATTATTAGCTTGATATTGATTCCTTACTTGTTTTATAATTATCCCAACATCTCTATGGAATTTCAACCGCTTGATTCCCATGGCTTCAATAGTGCTCGTAACAAGTAAAAGGGATTCATATTCGTGGTGATGTTTGTGTCTTCAAACTATAATTTTTATGAAAAGGAAGAATTCTACCTAAAGGGGAAATCAACACAACACCCATGCCAAAGCTTGAATGAGAGTGACTGTCATCAAACCCTAAAGTCCACAATTCATCCTCATCTTCCTTAATCACAATGTGAAGTTTTTCATCTTTATTATATGTCATGAAATAGCTTCTATGTCCATTGTCTTGGTATAGAATACATTCTCTTTGGTCATACGAATTTTGAATGGTGTACTTCATTTTTCTCATAGGTAGTAGTTTCTTCATTTGGACTTTAACTGGAATAGTTGCATATGACCAATCCATCGAATTTTACCTCCTAGGTTATGACATAAAATTCTGCTCAACGACATTCCATAAGAGGATAAAATGCTAGTTACCAATATGGTTATTAACACCTTCTTGTCTGGAAAATTAGTGAAGGATACTTGAGCATATTTTATCTCGCTCAATAAGAGGAACTTCTTTCATCTCCATAGATTAATAATAGCCGTGAGAATATGTCAAAGTTAGAATAAGAGTATTTTCAACTTTGATAAGCATCACATTGTTAGAGGCCCCAAAATCAATTATGCAGTTATTCAATTGGTAACTTCTAATTAACAAATAGATAAAATGGATCAACCTTACATGTCATGGAAAAACTTGAAGTAAAATGTTGTATGGTGGGGATGATGTAGGATTTTGTAGTAATCCTTTCAAAGTATGTAAAACGAGATTAGGCTTGGGATTACTATTTTTGATAAACTCAATTAGTTGTTTAAATTGTTCGAGATGGGTTGTAAGTACTCTAATTTATTTGGATCTTTTCATGTGGTAAATGATATCAAATGAGGTAGATAAAAATATTTCAGATCATGGATGTCTTGACGGGAGGAGTAGACACCACTTTGGATGTAAAGACTATTGTTGTATATATCTTCCCCCCGGGTAGATATAGACAAGCGGAAGAATATGGAAACCAAAGAAATTCAAACCTCAGCCCATGGCGCACAAAAGGGGCGCACGACAATGAGTGTCGACAAAAAATGGATGCGCCCATGGCGCACAAAAGGGGCGCACGACAATGAGTGTCGACAAGAAATGGATGCGCCCATGGCGCACAAAGGGGCGCACGACAATGAGTGTCGGCAAGAAATGGATGTGCCCATGGTGCACAAAAGGCGCACGACAATGAGTGTCGACAGCAAAATGGATGCGCCATGGCATGGCACACAAAAGGGCACATGACAATGAGTGTCGACAAGCAAAATGGATGCGCCATGGCGCACTGACAAAGGCGCGCACGACAATGAGTGTCGGCAACAAAATGGATGCGCCCATGGCGCATAAAAGGGGCGCACGACAATGAGTGTCGACAGAAAAATGGATGCGCCCATGGCGCATAAAAGGGGCGCACGACAATGAGTGTCGAAAGAAAATGGATGCGACCATGGCGCACAGAAGAGGCGCACAGAAATGAGTGTCGACATAAGAAAGAATGCGCCCATGGCGCACAGAAGTGGCGCATGAAAATGAGTGTCAATGGGGCAAAAGTTGCTCCTTGGCGCACGTAAGAAGATGTCGACACACACACGGATGCGCCTATGGCGCACCTTCAGGAGGCGCAACATTCTGAGTGCTGACAGGAAGCAGACCCTGACCCAGATATTCAGATGGCCATAACTTTTGACTGGGAGCTCCGATTCACACAAGGTTGGACTTTTTGGAAAGCCTACGGCATCCTCTACCTAACTACGACTGGATATCTTTAATTGGGTGGGAACAAGTTCTTAAAAATGCAAAATACAGTTTGCCACTTTTGGGGTTTGATATGGTCCTCACCTACCACCATAATGAGATGAATTAAATACAACCTGAGGTGGTTGGGGTAGATTTGGACTTTCTCTCTCTTCTCTCTCTCATTCTTCCTATAAATTGTAAGGAGGGGCTTCTTTCTAAAGGTTGGACATTCTTGTTTTGCCCCTCCCTTCTTCTCTTTGGCAGGTGAATCTGTGGAGTTCAAACCTCCTATCTAAAACTGTAATGCAACCTTGTCTCTTGGCATTTTGCAGTGTGTTGTATCAATCTTTGGAGCAAATTAATGCATGTCTGTGGATGATTATCAACCCTCTCAGTGTTTATTTGCATTTTCTTGATCTTTCACTGTAAATCTGGTTATCTGTGCATGATCTTGCATTACATTTTTATGGTCTGTGTTTATTGGCAAGACAGGTGTTCTTCATTCCTCGGTGCATCACCTCCTTAGCTTAGGTTTATTTTTATGCATTTTTCTCTCCCTGTCTCCTTGGAAAATTAGATTAGGTTTTGAGTAGACCCTCTGCATTTTTACGTGTGCATCTGAACAGAGGAATAGGAACCGGCCTTCATCCGGAGAGCTTTTTTCGATTTCGCAAGGTCCCACACTTGGGAAAAGCTCCATGTTATGCAATCACACTGAGAATCTGCAACCCATCGAGTTACAGAGTCCTGGGGTCTTTGTGATTCGACATCAACAACTATCTTAAGAGTAGTAACTACAGATTTGGAAGGAGTAACAAATGTTATCTTAGGAGTGGGGGAATTTGAATTACTTGGAGAAGATGATGTATCCTTGTTTGTGATGAGACCTAGTTTCATCTAGGTAGAGTCCATGGAAGAATGTAATGGAGATATCTTATTGATTATCTTATTTTGTAGAGTTGTCGTTGGAGGATCTATGGAATTATTTTTAGGTACAACAAAATACTTTTTCTTTTGTGATTGTAAACGTGTAAACACCACACAAGAGTAGATTGTCATGTTAGCTACATATTCTTCTTCATTTGATGAGTATTCAAAATAGCCAATATCAACATCATATAACTCCTCAATCTCTAACACATTCTCTTCTTCTTCTTCCTGTTATGGTTCAACAATTTCTTCATCATCATCCTCTTTTGCTTCACAATATTCATTTACAAGAGGAGCTTTTAAGACCAATCTATGAGGTGCATCAACAATACTTTTCTTATTTTGGAAGTTCTTCCCTAGCACATATTTTTATGGGTTTCTCTGGGTGAGCTGCCTTTTGAGAGCAACTAAGTCATTTACTATTTTTTTGTAAAAAAGGCTTTGTGTTCCCTTAAGTGAAACTCCAAGCTTTATCTTTATTTGAACCTTTCCTTATTTTTCTCAATATGATGAGGTCATATTCTACATCCTTTGCAAGTTCTTAGGCCTCGTATAATTCATTGGGTTGAGATCTCCTCATAATGAATCCAATTTTTGGAAATTGAGTGTTTGTGAAGAACCTCAATCAATTGTCCTCAATAGGCCTTACATCTTCAAGAGTTTTATAAAACAACCTGTTAAATTTGGAAATGAAATATCTCATAGCCTCATTTGGTTCCTTCTTCAACTGAGACCATTGCGTGAGTAGAGTGTGAGAATATTCAACTGGTTTGAATATATGCTCGAATTTAGTCTTCATTTGTGCCTTGTTAGTGATTGATCTTATAGGTAGATGATGGAACCAATCCGTAGAGGCTTCTTGTAGGGATACCATGAATGAACAAAATTATACATCCTTATGTTCCAATCCTAACACAACACAAGTTGTGATAAATTAATCTATGTGTTCATCTAGGTGTTTTTTTCCATCCCCTCTAAACTTGGGGAATTTCTTTTCAATCCTCTAGGTAACTCATGAAGTGAAGGAGGTAGATCCAATGAGCTAGTGTTCGTCCCCATGGTATAGGTGCATCTATTTCTTCTTCTTCGGGGAATAAAATCTAGTATTGGTATAATTGGGCCTTCAAGATGATCCTTAAGAGGGAATTCGGGGTTAAATTATTGGAAGAATTCTTGCCCAACTTGTCTTGTTGTCTAAACAAAAGGGAGTCTAAAATCTGCTTATTGTTGTTCTTCAAACACAGGATCGATAAGGTCGGTTTCTCGATCAAATATAGTATATCTTCTTTTTCACAACTTTTAAGGGATTTTTAAATGAGGAATATGAAAGTTTATAGCTAGGAATATGACAATTCATTATGGAATAAGAAGTGTTTCTTACAAAATCAGCGATGGATTTTCTAGCAATGAATTCCATATTTTTTTAGTTTCATATTTTATGAAATTTTTAATGAATTTTGTGGATCAAATAGGGTGCATAACAAAAAAATGCCCAACGGTGGGTGCAAAAAAACTATTGGTGAAATAATTTTTGCAAGGGAAAATATGGGATTTTCCGCTAATGCTCTAGGACTAAGTCCCTCCTCTTAGGAATGGGGAGGCTCCCATTTCTCGACAACCTATAAATAATATACACTAATTCTAATCTCGGGGTGTTCGAATACTAGGGATTACATAAGAACACACCACTAAAATTGTGGTAACAATGTATGGAGGAAAAGGAGTGTGAGGTATGAGTAGGAGAAGAGAAATGGAGAAAGGGTTTCAGGTAATAAATAGAAATGTTGAGTTTATTAACCACAAAACCAAAAGTATTTCCAATGATAAGACACCAATATGTAAAGAAAGATGAAAAACATAATCAACACAAAGTTTAACTATATCATATTCATCAAAAGATTCATTCTTTCCTTGGTTGTGTAGGATTATAAAACTCTCTTTGGATTAGGATTAGAGAAAGAGAAGAATGCATTAAACAAGAAATAAAATAAATACAAATTGATATATGAGTAGTAAAAACTACTCCTTACAATATAAAAACGCTCTGAATATATACCCCAAAAACTTGCGACTCTTCACATTCATGCATGATTATTCACCTTCCTTTCTAGAATAAGACACTTTTCCTTATTTTAAGAAAAGTACTTTTACAAAAGTGGAAAGGAAGTGACTTAAGTTAATTTTTGAAAAATTACTTTTCCCAATGAATAATTAGTAAAATTTTAAGTTAATTTTGAGAAAATTTGATTGCTACATGCAAGAATGAGAGAAAGAGATAAGAAGGAGAAGACATCAGCCAATATAAGGAGCACATGAAGAATAACATCCTTTGATACACCTTGCTAGAGAAATCCTGTGACTTTCCATTGTTGTATTGTAGTGAATGTGACTATTGAAACTTCCTTCCCATGGGGGTAGTAGTATTAGTGATGATGTCAGCCAAAGGTGATCGGTTGCATCTTGGATTACCTTGCAATGATTTATCCTCTTTGGAATCATATGAGATGCATATGAGATTACTAATATTATTTGAGCAAGCATATCCATGATCTCATCTCTATAGAGTCATGGATCGAAAATTCACCTCTTATAATGCTCATGAAGTGCTTTTGATTTCATCAATTGACATGGACTTAGAGTGTAATAGAGGACATCTCATCCTACTCAAATGATCATTGATTTATTCCTTGATTTCTTGCCCTTGATTTTGATGATGTGGAAAATATTCAGTAGCCTTAGTTATGGCTCTTATCTTCCATTCAATTATCCTTATCCATGTGTGAGAAGACTTGTCATTTGGGATTAAGAACACCTTATTTTCAAGTATTGACCTTGGATCTATAATACTTGTCTCATGAATGAATAGTAGGAGCTCATTCTAATGATCTTATTCTTTTCTCACTATGGAGAGAACATCCTGTACCTTCTCAGTTAACAAGGAAATAATTTTGAATATCCTGACGATCTCTTGAAGGAGTTCGTAGCCTTTGCATATAATGGAGTCAATCCAAGATTCAGTCATCTTCCCTACTATTCCGAGCCATTTGAATTATTTAACTACATGAGGTTCAATCTTACTTAGGGGAGTAATTGACTCGGAGGGAATAAGAGGAGGAATATCTAAGTCCAAAAGCTTTAGACATATGAAGTCAAAGTATGCACTTGGCTCTACAATTGCTCCTTGGTTACTTCACTTGATTTAATTTATCGACTACTTATAGGAGGATGCGGGATTATGGGTATGCTCATGAATATTTTTATTGAATGAATCTTCTAACCTTCGATGAACGGTTTATGTATGAGTTAGGATGTCAATAGGCTCCACTACCGACTAGTCCAAAGGATCTATGGGCTTGAAATGTATGTTCTCCAAGTATTAAAATTTGAATATATCACTACCATATTCTTCAATATCTATAATGACCCATTCCATACAGACATCTATCATATGATATTTGTTAGCCTTGAATAGTCTCTTTTCCTAACTTTTATCTCATTTGCATAATCCTCCCAATAGTCTTCTAGCTTAAGTAGATGGAACAAGCCGAGATACTTGTGTTACGCCTCCATGTACTTATTCTTATTGAAATATATTATGGTTGAATAGGCATACCGATTCAAGGATCCCAAGGAATATTCAATATTGCTAGATTTTTTTGAGTTTCTACAAGAGTAAATTCCTATCTCGAATTAGGAATGTCACTCCTTTCCTTTTTATTTCGTGGCAATTAACGTGCACTCTAAATAGTTGTCTATATAACTTAGTGAGCACTAACTTGTTACTTGGGTACCAGAGGAGTCACAGTGGGGATTTTAGAATCCTCCCACATGAATGTAAGAGAAGTTTTTGAATTGTGAGAAATGATGCCCATATTTGCTGATTAGCATGTAATCTTCCCTTGAAAATCGACGATTAATGTCACCCTCCATTTTTCTGATCATATGCATTATGAATACATCATTAACCTTGACATAGTGCCTCTTATAATCCCTCAATAATAATTTTTATTCTACACTATTCATCTAGGAGTCATTACAAGTATATAGAGAATATTGCTCTTATGAATAAGGAGTTTGTTTAATCGCCAATCTCCCTAAATATTTAATTCTAGTGTGATTGTTACTCACGTAATAACACACAACATTTTATAACAACCCAAAAACTTATGTAGTATATTACACTATTAATATGTGAAACACTAATATTATGAATTCCTAACATCCCCCTTAGTGTGAACATGGGAAGAAATCACATCTCGAAAATTGGAAATAGAATCGTATGCCTCTGCATACTTTTAGGTCTGCATCTCTTTGGCTTGGATCTTGTTGTCTAGATCTTATTGCACATGACCTATCCACTTCACCACAGTGAATCCCTTACCGGATGATCACACTTCCACCAATACACCTACATACGCGAACTCAACAGTTCCCGCTTTCACTTCTAGTGAATGCTCTATCACCGACCAATCGATGAAGAAGTCCGACCGTCGAATAATCTCAACATTCGGAGGATCACCCCACTTTAGTTGCCCTCCTATACCACTATTTTTTAGATTCCAAAAATACACATTCTCCTCATTTCAATCATAACATGGGAAGTAAACACACATAATTTTATTCTATACACACCACACAACTGAAAAAGATACACCACCATACCAAAATGCGGCCTCGTCATTGGTGACTAATGAGAGGCACTGGTTACCCTTAATCCTGTGTTGCCTCCAACCTCGGTCTGCAATGATGCTAACTCAAAAAAATTGAATTTTTAGGATCAATGGTTGCCAAGATGTCAGGTAACACGATAATGCGTCCGTAAGACTATTTTTTTTTTTTTAAATTACAAAATTTTGACTTGGACTCTTTTAACATTTTGATTAACTTTGATAATGACTATAATAACAACTTAAAAAATGTAATATCTTATTGTGATTCACAAGGAATTTAATTTTAACTTGTGACAATTTCACTCTAATGACTAAGGACATTGAGAATATGCCCTTACATTCCTTATTTGAGATGACAAGACACTAATAATATCAACACTAAACATGTATATACTTTTAACCACACTTGAGATATAATGACATAATTAAAAGACTATACATTTTATATTATCAAACAATAAACCCTCTAAACCTACCTAAATGATTATTGAATTTACTATAGACTCAAAATTTCTCACTATGACTATAGGAAAACTTTCTGAGACCTAAAATGGAGAGCTTGTACCTATGTATAGAAATATTTAGTGACATGTAGATCTTCAAATCCTTAAGGAAATATTTGGAACTGATGGTGAGTACATGTTGAAGTCCTTGCATTGTTCTCCAGTAGAGTTGTATGCATGTGACCAAATATTATTGGTTTGCATGGTTAGAGAAAAAAGTAGTCAATCCACTATTCCCACACCACATGGCCCACACAAACAACTCCGACATTTGATAAGAATATACAAGATATAAACAACCACACGAAAGTTGAAGATGAAGTATCTTTGATTTCTGTCAACTAGATGTAGATACCAAGATATCAATGCAAAATATAGAGATAAAATATTAACACACCACCTGCAAAGCCGAATTAAAGGTTAAGAGTGCCCTAGGCAATACTTGAAGTGAACTCGCTTCCTATAATTTTAGTTAATAATTTTTCCCATCAAATAAATAAATAAAAGCTATGTACATTCTCGTATTTTAAATTGTTATAAAAACCATAATAAATAACTAATTTAGAGATATTAAAATACAAATATCCTTTAAAATTATCAAATAAGGACAAGCAGTAATTCATAAACGGAGAGAATTAATCATAGAAGGTGCTCAAAATGCAATAAATACAATTTTTTATACAAGGTTGGTTACTCGTCTTATTTACCAATATCAAGAGGTGATGAGACTCAAAACTTAACAAAACACCTTTTTTTTACAAAGCAATACACATTTATAGGTAGTTCCATGACTTTTATGAAGAGTGGTATCTGTACCAAGCCTACTAATTCCTCCATAAAAAGAGACATTACCCTCAAAATTTTAGGAATGGAGAATTAAATAATTTTTTCTTTCAAGTACACTTGCTTTTACTAGTTACACCAGTGACATTATAAAAAGTACATGAACCTTTTCTATGAAAAAATTACACACTTGAATTATTTAGAGCTACATTAGAGAATGAGTGACAATACTAATTGTAGACACCTAAAATGTCTACATGACTAATTAACATTAATCATGTCCCACATTTTAGTCTTATCACCATTTATCCGCTAACAATCTATTTTAATCCATCATTATTATTATTATCATACATCAACCATATAATAATTAATTGTAAGATTAATTATTATTATTAATTCATTTTATCATATTTCCCCTCTATCATCATTTATCATTTATTATTTATCCTTTTAATCCATCTTACATCCCTTTTTATCATTAATCCATTATTACTTCATATTATCCTATTCTAATCCCTATTAATATTTTCTAGGAATTTAATATTCCTACACCTCACCTACCACCTACCCTACACATCCCTACACCTAGCCTCTCCATCAAATCACATCCCTAATCATCATTAATCAACCTAATTTAATCCTAATCATGTGCACATCTTCACCTCTAAATCTAGAAGCTTCTCTATTTCTCCCTCTCATTTTCAAATATTCAAATACATCTACAACATTCCATTGAATTTTTAATTCAATGAAAATCCCTCACAAATTCTAGAAATTTCTACTCTAGAATCCTCCATCCTCTCATCCAATTCCAACCCTTGGATTCAATCCACCATGGCAAGATCTTAACCATTCAATTTTCCACTCACAAACTATAAATCAAGCTCTCATCCTCCATGAGAGACATCTTCTAAATCCATAACAAAATTCTGCTCTTTTGTTCTTCAATCAATCAATCCATTCTATCAATCATCCATCTACAATCAAGCAATCCTTCATCATCTTCATCAACAATCAAGCAATCATCAAAGGGGAGGTGTTGTCCAAGTGCATCCACATCCAAATATGAAGCAATCAATCATCTTCCAAGCACATCCACCATCAAGGAAGGAGAATTGCATGCTAGACGGTAAGTGCAGGTATAATTCCTCTTCCTTTCATCTTTGCTTGATATGAGGTAGTTGATTTATTGAGTTTGCATGTTGCATTTGAATTGGTTTCATATTCATTTTATTTGTGCATGCTAACTTGATTTTTCATCTACACTAACAATATCGTATGAGTTTTAAAATATGCATATTTGTTTTTACTTGTACAAATATTATAGTACCTTTTATGTGTATGCGTGAAATTTATGTCACTTTATAATAATATCAATAAAAGGATTAATTAATATGGACTTGAAGTAAAAAAAAATTAATCTTAAGTTCTAATAAAAGCAAAAAATAATGAAAATCTTCAAATTCAGGCAACCCCTTCTTTGTTGGCGCCCTAGGTAGTTTCTAGTCTCGCTTAAGGCTTAATCCCCCTTTGTCACTTGATTTAAACCAAACGATGAAAATATGGGTCAAACAGCTAATCCAAATGATAAAAAAGTGATGAAACTGTCAATTTTTAATGCTTCAAGTTTTCTATTGCTTTGTAGATTGACGTCACAATACTTCTCATGATTGTTCACGATTATTGTAAGAATAGTGGAAGGAAGATTATATAGAGGAGCATGTTGAAAGATTTGTTGAAGAGATGCAACACAAATGATCCAAATGGAGCAACATATCATATCTATGAATAGTTTGTACACCAATGAATACCAAACTAAGATCTAGTTACAACTATGTGCAAATATTTGTGGTAGATGGAGAATTTTTTTGGTGATAATTAATGAGGAAAGAAAGCCACATTTCTACAAAACTAATTTTCTCATGTACTATAAATCTCAATTACTTAGTTACAAAGTCAATCTGATCATAAAGAATCCTAAAAAATGCACAAATAGACGGTCTAACACCCTATCCTAGAGAATCCTCTCAATTCCTTCCTTCTCATTCTCATGGGCATAATAGTAGTAGAACTACCGCTTTATAATTTATTGTGCTTCCATCACAAGGAAGATTATAAATGCTCTGATACCAAATAAAAACAATGCAACATATTTGCACAACAATAATAATTTGTATTATGCATTATTCATCCGAGAGTCATTACAAATATATAGAGAATATTACTCCTATGAATAAGGAGTTTGTTTAACTACCAATCTCCCCAAATATCTAATTCTAGTGTGATTGTTACTCACATAGCAACACACATAACATTTTATAACAACCCAACAACTTACGTACTATATTACGTTATTTATATGTGAAGCACTAATAATATGAATTCATAACACTTAACATGCACTCTAGATAGTTGTCTACCCAACTCAATGAGCACCAACTTATTACTTGGGTACCGAGAAGAGTCGCATTGGGTTTTTTTTTCGAATCCTCCCACATGAATGTAAGAAAAGGTTTTAAATTATGAGAAATGACACCCTTACTTGTTGATTAACATTGAAGCTTCCCTTGAGAACCGACGATTAATGTCACCTCCATTTTCCCGATCATATGCATATTGAAGACATCATTAACCCCGACATAGTGCCTCTTATAATCCCTCAATGTGAAATGTGGGTATTTTTGGTATACCAAGGCACCCTTCAAGATATTTCTCTCTGGAGTTAACCCTGGCCACTTTTGCGGTCTGCAATGACGACATATACCAAATATGAAGTCATAGCGAATTTATTTTCCCACTTGAGATTGATTAATTGGGAAATAAATTATCACCGATAATATGAATCCAATCTATTTTTGGGATCCTTTAGTGGCTATCAACATGAATTGAGACATCCATGGATGAAACTCCTTAGTCAAAACTTCTCCCATGAGTTGGCTGAGTAGAACAATGCAATTTGATATCTCTTTAGTGAACCCAAAGTGAGAGAGAGACTTTGGCAGACAATTAATCTTGCATGGTGTCTTCATCCATTTCCCTATCATCATTCCTCGCAAACATGACTCCTTTCTTTCCTACTTGAATAATGCATCTTTCTTGCTTAGGATGAGGCACTCTTAATTCTTACAATGCGAGAGGCACCTTGAGATTCCTTCGGGGAGAGAACTATAATGATGGAGCCATCATCAAAGTGATGGTTTGGCTTTTAGCTTTGAATCTGTTTGCAAGTGAGAATGAAGTCGGTATATTTAACGCCCAAAGGGAAACTAATGACTTGGTGGAGTTCACTATGAAAGACCTTGTCAGCCTAGGACAATTTGAGTTCCTTCCTCCACCTCATTGAAGTCCATGTGCTCCACGTTGATGTCTCCAATGTTTGAGTACTCAGACACTAGAACTGAAATGGGATCATATCTTGAGTAGTGGAAATTAATCATGAAATTTTATGGTTTTAAAGGCCTTATAATGATGGTAGGATTTAATGGTGTAAGTGAAACATTATTTTGAGACTGTTTCTAAAAAATTTAACTGCTTTTAATGGTTTCAATGATTGAATCCATGTTTAGGCCATTACGGGAGAAAATAAAATCCAAATTAGACATGAATCAATTCATTGGAAAGGTATTCCCAAGATGAGGAGACACTACTAACTTGGTGACAATACCTCATTAGAATCAACAAGAAATATAGAAAAATGTTCTGGCTGAGGAGGAAGCTTGAAAATTGGTTTAATAGAGGATGTGCAAAAAACTCAGTCCTTTGTTTTGGGAGTGATACTCGTCCAAACCAATTGATTTTTTATTCTCATAGAGGTCTTGGGGAGGGGACCAATGCTCCAAAGTTGGTGAAGATCCTTCAGAGGGTGTGAGAGAATATTGTGAAACAATGTTTTATGTATATGGAGTTTACTTAGTGGTTTTAGAGGAATAAGTGGTTTTTCTCATAACCTAGGTATTTCTCCATCATAGAACAAGTTTGATGACTCAAAACCGAGGTTTTGATGAGGGGATATTGTTGACAAATTTGAGAGGTTTTCTTGTGTAGATTTCACCAAATCTTCAACAATTTTTTGGTGGTTTTGGAAAAAAGGTTTGGATTAGATGAAATTTTCATGAGATCATAGAAAAAATACATCCAACCATGGGAAATGATCAATGGATCAATGTAAATGTGTTTTTGAGAGGGTTGTGTAGTTAAATTTTGGAAGAATTTAACCATGGGATCACAAGTTATGAGCAAAACCACTTTTGGATGAGCTAGGGCACAATGTTAGTTTTGATAGCATGAAGGGTGAAAAAACATGTATTTTTTGTGGTTTTTGTGCTGCACTTCATGCTTTCATGGAGGATAGTTTTTACGGGAAGTGAAGATTTGAAATTTGTGTACACATGGAGGGGGAAAAATCACTTTACAAATGTAAGGTGAGTTTTCCACCTTGTTTTCATTCCACTTCTCCGAAACGTACCCTAAGAAACATAGGGAAAACTTTTAGGGTTTAATTTCACCTATAAAGTGTGCCAAGGGTAGATGAGGAGAAAAAATGTTCCCTTGGTGGAGTTTGTGGTCCCCATGAGAAAACAAGCCTTTCATTTTCCTTTTTCCCATCACTTTTTCTTGTATTTTATTAAACAAACTTGAATGGGGTACACTTTTGAAAGTGGAGATGTAAAGTGGATATTGAAAAGTGCATTTCACCTCCAAAAGTCCTACAACCTCCCAAAGTGTGCCAGTGGAGATGATGACACCATCAACACAATATGAAATTATAACATGGAGTTCACTTTTCACCTATGGGTCCAAACTTAACCATTTCAAGCCAAATAATCTATGATTTTGCTTTTAAACAAGAAAAAAAATCCAATGAGAGAGTTTAGAAAAGTTGAAAATAAGTTCTTGATTTTTTCTCATATTTCCACTTTCACTAGGAAGGCGTACGTATTACCGAACTCATGGAAGAGTTTGGAACAAATATGAACCAAAACATCACTTAGGCCATGGAGGCGGGTTGAATGTGCTTCAACTTGGCCATTTTTTAGAATCCCAACTCTTCTTGAGGTTCTCAAAACATTCAATGCAAATTCCTCATCCATACATTCCATTTTTCTTCAATGTTGGGAATGTTTTCTTTTTTTATGCTCTCAAAACGTTGTCTTACATAGTCCATCATGTATTACGCCTTGAAATATTTCTAATGATTGGGATTTTAGCTCATAACACTACCTATAGTTCTTGAAACATTTTCCATAAGTTGATCCTTCAATAATGCACACAAACTCATTTTACTAAAAACATCTAAAGAGAAAGCTTTCCCCAAACCATTTTGAAGCTTACAGAATCTCTTCTAAACGATACTTTCATAGAGAAAAATATGATACCTTTGTGTTGACTATAACTTTGTCTCCGAAACATTTCAAGGCTCTGAAACCTTTCTCGAAGTTGACCTTTTCAAGAGGCGATTTTGGCAATTTGTACTAGTTTTGAAAAATGTGACCGAAAGAGGTAAAAATTTCAATAGGGTTTCCCCATAAAATGTGAGGAAATTTTATAGGCCAACAAATAGGCACCATTATTTTCATTTTTCATTATGCATCATCTAATAATCTACTTTTCCTGCACTCATAAATCTACCCTTAAAGGTTTACGAGGTTCTAGGCTTTACTCAAACTTAGACTTTGAGATCATTATTTGAGCATTAGGTTATGGCGAGAATCAATAATAGGAGTTCATACACCAAGGTCTACCTTATCCTTTAGAGTCACCAAATTTAGTCTACGCTTTATCCTTTTGAGATTTAACTAGAACAATCTCTCATATGTTGCTACAACCAAGGAGGGGGATTAATGTGCCAACAATGTCCACTCATAGGTAATTATATCTCACTCTATACTATTCCCTTTATGTTTGTTTCTTCAAACATTATGATGAAACATGTATTAGACTATGATAGTTTAGATTATCCTTATCTCTTGCATTATAGTTCTTCTATAGCACATGCTTACCACAAAATGACATTACAACATTTAGTTTAAGATTATATCTTGCTCATTACCCTTAAGAATATGATTAGAGGTTGTATCCTTTTGAATGTAGATACTCATTTTATATAAACTTACAACCATAATACCCATACCCCTTTGGCTATATCTTAATATGCATGTTGCATCTAGTACAATATTCTACTTATATCCCGATTTATCGAGAGAGGGTCATTATATTAACCATCTTAGCTTATCTTAGCCTACATACATTATGTTTAACCTAATATGGATATTAATTTACCCTTTATTGAGTCATATTCAAATTTTTATTTTCTTCTCCTATCTTCTTAACATCATTGATTTTTCAAGATTACCTTTCTTTTTAACTTCCCTTTCTTCCCTGGGATCTCATGAAGGTTATTGTTCTCTTTCTAAGTGTAATATAATGCTCAAGTGGAGAACTCCAAATGGAATCCCTTTTTCTAATATCACCATATTTATATTTAAACATGGCTTCTTCTAGTTCTTAAAGACAATACCTACATATTTAAAGGTGATTTGACCAAAAATGGATTTTTGATTAAAAGGGGTTGGTAATAAGTTTTATATTTAGTTTTATTAATTAAATAATCAATATACAAATAAGAACACAATTCCAAGTAATAAATAATAAGATATGATTGCTTAAATGATAAGAAGGGAGTGCACTTAGTTGATAGAGAGGTACAAAAGGAATTTAGGTGTGTAACTAAGGGAGACTGAAGATTTTTTATCTCTAGAATTGGATCTAGGAGATGAGTTAGGATAGAGCCACATGGATCAAGGTAGAGCCAAAATATGGCTCAGTCCTTTTCTATATGTTTCTAGACTCATGTGTGCCAAGGTTGTGCAAATTTAGGTACTAACTTGTGCTCTAGAAATATGCTTTATGATCAAGGATTGTGGTTTTTATAAATACAAAACTACCTATAATGACCTACAATAAGTATACAATTATAGATACCAGTAACAAAATCCATGCAACCATTAAATAACAGAGAAATCTGTGATTGAAAAGGTTGGGTGAGTTTGGTGGTCAATTCCTTGTGAAATGGTCCATGGGTTGCACCATATCTCTTTGAGTGGGAGAATACATCACGTGGTTCTCATAGTATGGGTACAAGTGTGAATGCAAATTTAATCTAATCCCCTAATGTTCTCTTGAGTCTCTTGACCCAAAGATAACATTTATAACTATAGATATATTGAGACATGTTTACAACCTAATTACATATACACTTTGTGTAAGTACACAACAATAAAGAGGATGTAAGGGTTTGTAATATGGGATTATTATGATCTAATTAATTTACAATTAACCATTCATAACCAGAATAATGCATTAATACTTGCAACAATTGATAAAAGATAAACAATAGCTCAAATACATAAGAGGAGATGAAGACTTAGTTGTATTTTTATAACAAGGAAGATCTTGATGTGCAGACAAGTGGAAAATGTAGATCAAAAACTAGAAATCCTTTGTTATGACTTTGAACTATATGGTCTTTATTGGATTTGTATGGTCTTAGAACATTTGGAAGTTGGGATATCAAACTTCCTTAGTTATTTTATTTCCTCTAATTTCCATTTGATGTATGCCTCTCTTACTCAAACAACTTTAAGATGATCTCGTAATAAATCAGTAGCAACAGGAACCATAAAAACCTATAATAACCTTCATCAAAGCATTAACAAACCAAAAAGATAAATCATGTTGTGGTGAGGATGGATGGACTACCCTTAGTGGTCAACATCAAGTCTTGAACAATTCTAAGTGTTACAATACATGCTTTATTGTGTAGGATAAGGCTTCTTGTAGTTCTCCTAGTGCTTGTGTAAGTATAAGTGTAATATAAGCCAACCCATTAAGGGTGTCCTCATGTATCTTGAAACAAAGATAGTTGTATAACTATCTAATATAGAATATATCCAATGTGGTGGTAGTGTGATGTGGTGTGCCTTATCTATGTTTCCTAACCATTTGTTTCTTGAAACCCTTTGAAAATGCTTGGAGTGAATTGGTTTTGATAAGACATCATTTTATGACCTTTGTATTCTTGGAAGAGGAATCTATATTTTTGACTTGGTTGATTGATTCAAACATGTATCAGGGGCTTCTTTAATTAATGTGTAACTGATTTAGTTATATTTAGGAGAGCATTAAATACTTTTCAAATGATATTTCGCAATAGGAGCTTGTAAGAGTGCCAAGTGAGTTATAAAGTGATACCGCTTATGTTGTATAAAATTATATAGGAAAACTAATAAGGATGACACTAGGAATATGAAACAACCCAATAAATATATTCAAATTGAAGACAAAGTTTGAGAATGTGAAAGGTTAGGACCATACAAGTCGGGTCAAGACCATATTCCACATCCTAACCATTTACAAGGTCTTGGATAGGAGAATTGTGGTTCCAAATAGAAATTTATAGAAACATGAATAGTTTACTACTTTGATTAAGTAATATATCTTTAATTGATGACATAATAGAGTGTGAAGATGAGCAAGTCATGAAATAGATAGAGATATATTCTGATTGAATTCCAAATGTGAGCATTTGTATTAGTAAGGGAACATAGCTAAACTTGGAACTACAAAAGGACAAGTTACCAATTTTAGTTTCTACATTCCCCACATTTAAGTGTGTAATTGAAAATTGCATGCTTAAAGGAAAAACATACCTAATTGTGCATATGCACTATGTATTCACTGACAGTTATTCTCTAACGTTTTGGTGTTGGAATGCTCCATGATGAAGCCTGCAACATAGAGTGCATTCAATGTATATGGCGTAAACTGAACTATCTCAAAATATAGATAATGTTTATAACTTTGAACTTGCAAAAAGTAAGTAAAGGAGATGCAAAACATGGAAGGAATAACCATGTTCATTTTAGAGGGACTATCTCCCATTAATGTTATACTCTAGACATTTGGAATTGTTGTTGATATATTATAAGATTGGAGTGATTAGTCCCCAATTGTGTTAAAGGAGAAGCTAGAGTGTTGAGTGCAACCCGAGAGAAAACATAGGAAGAAGTTATCTTCTTTGATACCTTCCTTTTAAAAAACTTATGAGAGAAAAGGAGGGACAAACTATGAATAGATTATCTACTTAGATATATTTCACAACCCCAAGGACCACACCATTGTTGCTAGATCTAGGTCTAATTTTATATTGTTGTAATTGTTGTAAGATAAAACCACAAAGAGGAATGGATACACCATGCCCCTATAAGGTGTTGCACTATGCGGACTAAGTGTGTAGATTTTGGAATATCATAGGGGAGAAGGAGGTCCATGCCCACAAATCCTATTTTAATAATTGTGTCTTAGTAGTGTAAAGGAGAAGGAATGAAGTAACCATGCCCCATATATCATGCTCTGAATTACGTGATATGTATTTGAAACTATATGAGAAGCTTATATATCACAAATAGAATCCAAGAAAATTGAAATTTCCTAATAATATATCACCTATATAGGAATGTACATCTTGGTTGTGACTGCATACCACGGTCTTGAACGTATAATGTATATTTTTTACCTACTTTATATTCTACCACTTTTTAGTATTTATGCATGTTTTTATCCAAACCCCATAAAAACATGTTCACGTGTCTATAATCAATTTGTAGGTTTATAATATATCCTAATGAATGCCCCATCTTTTGAGATGTGTGATAAAGCATTTGAGCACATGGCTCAAAAGAATAGATGTGTACCCATGTGTGATAAGTTTGATATTCTACATAATATCATATAGAAGGATAAAATGGTGGCCACCATTAGGAACATGTATCTACAAAAGGGATTGCACATGGTGGAAACCATGTTACACAAAGAAAAAACAACATACGCAACATGCAACACACAATAATACATGTATATAGAAGTAAGAAAAACAATGAAAAGTGTTAATAATGTCATAATCTAAAGTAATAATGTTATAGAAACTTTAGAGTAGAAATAAATCATGTCATAAAATAAAGTATTAATAGTATAGAAACATCAGATTAAAAAGCAATCATGTCAAAAATTGAAGTAGTAATAATATAGTAATGGAAACATTAGTGTAGAGACAAGTAATCACTAATATAGAGACATAGAAACATAATCACATTGAGGCATACAACCACAATCACAGGACACATACGGTGTCACAAAACAATGACAATAGAGGGAATTGTGTGCCATATACAGAGAAACAAGCACATACACGTAAGATATACATAGAGACATAAACATGGGACAACCAAAAGTTAGAATATGATCAAGGAATTAGGCCATATAAAGTAAAAAATAATAGAATTATAATCAATGATGTGATATTCAACCATAGGCAAGGAGTAAAATAATGTAGTAAAGAAGGAAATAATATATAAAAGCAAGTAATGACAATATTTTATCAAGCAAATATAAAAAATAATGATAATAACAACAAAGATAGATATATAGGCTAGTGTTGCACAAGATATGTGGGTTAGTCTGTTCACTCAAAAAATAACATAGACACTATGCATATAAGCAAGTGTGATAAAGAAGTGTAAAATAATTGTACTAAAATAAAAGCACCTATATAGTGTGTAGGATATGTGCCAAAGAGTAGTGTAAATGGGAAAGAACGAAACCAACATCTTTCATCGTGTGTCATCTTGTATGTGTCTTGCATCACACTCAATATACCTCATGAACAAGTGTGTATTGAGTATATATGATATACATAAAACCAACATGAAAAACAACATGTATAAAGTAACAAACTAACCAATCAAACCATAAACATGTCCTTATTTTTTTTTTTTGCAAATATGTGAATGATTTTGTATTATGTGATTATTTAAATGTTTTTGAATTGTTTGGAAAATAGTTATGTATAAGAAATTTGGTATCACAAGATCTTCCCAATAAGAACCTCATCAAGAGGTGAGACAAAACACAAATGGTGAAGAATGCGTAGACCTTAAACGTGTCATTGTAAAATAAAGATAATCTTTTCTAAACTTTAGATGAGTTAAAGTATGGGCAAATAGAAAATTTGATGAGGGATAGACCTATTAGAAGAAATATGAGTAGAATGATTTGCATTGAGCATTATGATTAGAGAATTGTGTCACATGATATTGAATTTGATTGATGGTGTTTTTATTTGTTCATGACACTCATACTACTGGAAATGGTGTGATACAACATGTGATGATTAGGGATAGTATCAAAGGTATTATAAAACATATTGGAAGCATCACCCTTACCAAAATACGTAAGAGCATATATAGTGCAAGGAAACCTATTATTATAAAATAAGGAGGGAGATCCTCATATGCCCTTGGGTATTCAAGAAGGGATTGTTCGTTAGTGAATATTTAGTGACCATATATACAATAATTGGACAAAGCCACTAGATATAAGTATGTGTCATAGAGTTATATTTGTAGAACTAGTAAGAAAAAAATCTAAATTTAGGATATGAATTTGGTGATACTATGAAAATTCCAATCGATATGAGTAAGAATTTTATAATGATCATTTCGATAAACCCTAGGATCATAAATGATAAAATAAGAATCATCACTATTGAAGAGAGGAATATTCACTTAGTGAAAAGGTGCACTTGGTGTATTAATTTATGCATTTGTACTTCCATCAAAATTAGATTCAACTCCTTTATTTGGATTGAAATATAACATGCACAAATATTCATTAGACATATCAAAATCATTGTTATCAACTTTGCCATAGGAACATTTATCAAAGTTATTGCAATCTTAAAAATGGACTTGTAATCATAAATTAGTACTATCCATGAATTTTTCTCCATGTTTCCCCACTTTATGTGCCTACATACACTTTGGTTTCTTTGAAGCATTGTGTAGTGTCTCTTGCTCAAGATTGAGTTGTTCGCATTGGGTGCTATATAAAATATCATGTGGAATTTTATCTCACGTGATGCATATTGTTTCCTTTTCCATTTTCACAACAAAGTATGATGTAATTATTTCACTAAGATAGAGTCTTTTGAAGGAGGTATTTCATTCTATCCTCTTTGTGGGTAGGTGAATCTTGTAATGTAGCCAAAGTTGTATATTTTAGTATCATATTATACTCATTAGATATAGTTGTTTTATCTTTAGGTAACCACTTAGACTTGAGAACTTGATATGATTTCATATGAGACCAATAAGAAAATTATGTGTTAAAGGAAATAAAACCTTTATAATCAAGTTGTTGTATTATTTGTTGTGAATTATATCAATCATTATCATGATGTCTATTAATTCCTTGATAATTATAAAAATGGTTTAGCTTTGATTTTTTCAAGCCTACATGGTGATAGTAAAAAGTAGGTTAAAAAGTGATTAATCACTTATCAAGTAGCTCATAGAGAATATCATGTTGTCAAACCAAAGAGGTGCGTTATGATGCAGTTTTCATACTATTTGAGATTGATATTATGGAACATACACATTATTGCCTCTATGTAGGACTTTCGCTTCACTTGAATGAGCACATATATCATGCACATTGTTTATATCAAAATTACTTTTGTATCTTTAGAACTAGATTGATCATGATGCATAGAGACATAATTGACATGGGAATTTGAAGAACCATTTAGATGTGTTATCTCATCCTTGAGAGATTTGATCTCAATACTCATAAATTGAAATTAGACTTGAAAATCATGGTGGAATGCTTGAATAGACTGCAGGATAGCCTTATGAAAGATGTCATCATGAATAATAAAAGGGGATGAAATACGTATCAAAATGGAATCCACACGGGAAGGTGTTGTATAAACTAGAAGCATTGTATGTTGTAATACTTACATTATGGTATCTTTGGATATGTAATAACATTGAAGTAAATCATAAAAAATAAACTTGGGAATTTGTTGCATGGGCCATGATGGTAAAAATGAGAGAAGATGCTCCAATTAGATAATAAATGACACTTAAATATAAAAGAGAAGGCCGAAAACCAAAAACCATAGAGGATAGGACCCAAAATTGATGTTTAGAAAAAAATGATCATCGTCAAATTACAAAAATGACAATTTATGAAAATAAATAGCGAATCAAATGAAACAAAAAGAGGCATTTTAAATTATGATTATGTGGAATAGAAACCTCAAAGGAATATGCAAATAAGCATATATTTTTTCGAATAAAATCTTATTACTAAAAATAGTAATCTTGAATATTCAAAAATTATGTAAACATTATGTTAAAAAAGAGGTTTTTGTTTAATCTTAAAAATTAATTAAAACCTCGGAGGAATTTGAAAATAAAGATGTTATTTTTAAATATGCAATGAAATGTGATTTGGCAATTATGAAACCCTACGAGAGAGGCTCAAAGACAAAGACCAACCATGAGAATCTAAGGAAAATTGTGAAAATCAAATTGAGGGTATGTGATAGATGAAAATTAGGTTTGGATTTAAATATACAACATGGAGATGAAACCTTATGGAAACCGGGGTTTGAAAGAAAGTGCAAGATTAAATCACCGATTGTGTTCACCAAATGTTTACACCCTAATTAAATCTATGTTATGGAAGTGCACAACATTAAATAATATGTAAGGGTTTGTAATAAAGTGACTTTTATGATCCAATCAATTTAAAATTTACCATTTGTAACCAAAATAATGCATTAATCTTGCAACGATTGGTAAATGATAAATGATAGCTCAAATGCACAAGAGGAGGTGAAGAATTAGTTGTATAGATCAAAATAGAGAATATATGAATGTGCAAATAGGTGGAAAAGGTATATATCGAGACTAGGGATGCTTCTTTATAAATTCTAGAAATGAAAAACTTAGTAATGACAAGAGCATATAACTTATGTATGGTCCAAACTTAGAACAACATGATATTTATTGGAGCTAAATGGTCTTGGACCCTTTTGTAGTTAGGATTTAAAACTTATTGAGTTCTTCACTTTCCTAGAAATTCCCATTACTATATTTCTCTCTTGCTTGCACAACTTTGGGATGACATGTAATCACCTATAAAAAGTGGAAACCCTAGAAAATTGTAGTCCCCTTCATTAAAGCAATAACATACCAAAATGAGAAATCATGTGTGGGGTGAGGATGGATTACCCTTGGTGGTGAACCTAGCTACTAAACTGGTCTTAGTGTTGCACTATATGCCATCATGTGGGATCAAGACTCATGTAGTTCTCCTAGGTGTTTACACAATTGTGAGTGTAATCTAGACTAACCCCTAGGGGTGACCTCATGCATCTTGACACAAGGATAAAAATTACAAAATGTGGTATTACTTTGATGTGGTGTGCCTCAATTATGTAACCTAACCATTTGTTCATTGTAACCATTTGATAAATCTTGGATTAAATTTTCTCTTCTTTGACACGGCTCTATAACGTTTTAATGCTTGGAAATGGAGGAATATAGACTCTTTGACTTGGTTGAGTACTTTAGACATGTAGTAGGTTCTCCTCTAATTTATGTATAACTAATTTGGGAATATTTGGGAGATCCTTGAGTGCTTTTGGAATGATATTTACAATAGGATCTTGTAAAAGTGTCAAGTGAGTTATAAAGTGATATTGAATTTCTTATATAGCCTTAAGTAGGTGATGAAACAACCCAATTTAAATATATTCAAATTGAAAACAAATTTAGAGCATATGAAATGTCACAATTTGTCTAAGTCAGCCATGACTAGATTCCACATTTTGACCATTTGTATGGTCTTGGATAAGAGGACTATGGTGTCAAATAGAAAGTTATAGAATGATGCACATGGCTAGTTTACTTCTTTGATTAAATAATATTTATTAAATTGATGACAAAGCAAAGTGTAAAGATGATAAATTAAAAAAGAGCTAGATAGATATCTTGATTAGATTCCAAATGTGAGAATTTTTTTATTAAGGAGCATATCCAAACTTGGCATTGCAAAAGGACAAGTTACCAAATTTAAGTGTATATAAGAAGCACCATTTTCAATTGTGTGTACATTACTAGTGAGAATGACTGCTCTTGACCCTTTTAGATGCTTCATAATGTGCAACCTTGGCTTGACCTTGACTATGGATTAGATCATGGATAAGGAAGCCAAAAAAATTGACCTAGTTGAGTGCTTCAAATATGATATATGGGATTCTCCTAAGGATGAGATAATGTCGTAGATGGAGAGAGGAAATCTTTGAGAGTGCTTTGGAATTGTATTTGTAAGAATGTCTCTTTAAATTGTAAAGTGAGTGTGTTGGTGAGAAAATTTTTCTTGTGGAAAAATTGGTGGGTTTCAAGCCAATGCTATGGGAATCTAAGTCCCTCTACTTGAATGGTGCAGATTCCATATGTGCATGCATGAAAAAATGGATTTCAATGGTGGCCTTTCGACCAGAGATCCAACAGGGGTACTCCACTGACCCTATGGTAAAGCTAACAATGTCTCACTAGAGAAGAAAATTTTGTCTTGGAAAGGGGAAAGGGAGTGGAAATGGAGGTAGGAGAAAACTAATGTTGTGAGTAGAATATCAGATGCCCACACACATTAATTAGAAATTTCATTTACATGCATTTATAGTTAGAAGAAAAACAAATCCGTAGGAGAAGCTACAAGACCGAATGAAACTCATTGGTCACAAGGTACCAATCAATCCCTCAATCAAAAAGGAAAAAATTCCTTCTTTTATTATTGAAGCTCGAGAAGAGTTTGTACATAGCTTGAGAATGGAAGAAATTTGAGGAAGAAGAGAAAATAGAAGCAGTGTGGTGTTTTCTGTCTTTTCTAGGTACAGAGCACTCTGGTCTTTTTTGAAATCAATCGCCACCCTTGGAATGACGTCGAGAAGCCATTATATTCTTCGCAAGAAAGCTTACAACTTCACAAATCCTCAACGCCTTTTCAAATTCCTCTGTTGTGAAGAAAACGCTCATGGCGGGTTAAAAACCAGATCTTACAAAGCAACCGTTACATTCGATTTGCCAGTTTAAATATAGACCATTTGATTTGCTCCTCTAACTCTGAAATTGGGCCATCCACGTGGCAGGAAGGGATTGGAGCGGTTACAGGGGAAGCCTTTCGCATTTTGTGATTTTTCATGAGATTTGGAAATTTGGAACAAATTGGCCCGCAACCCCACTTTGACTTTTCAACTTAGACACGTGGCACGTTCTTATTAGAAATGGGATCGCGGCCCTTTTCTCAACATTTTAACCTTTTTGGAAAAAGGCTCAAAAACTCAATTTCCTCCACCGACCCGCTGCTCGATTTGACTAGGACACGTGGCACATTCTGGTTGGAGGCGGGGTCGCGGCTCTCTTCTAAACATTTTAACCTTTTTTAGAAAAAGGCTCAAAAACTCAATTTCCTCCGTCGGCCCGTTGCTCCGATTTGACTAGGACACGTGGCATGTTCTAGTTGGAGATGGGGTCATGGCTCTTTTCTAAACATTTTAACCTTTTTTTTGGAAAAGGCTCAAAAAATCAAAGTTCTCCATTGTTCTACTCCTCCGCTTTGACTTTTCAACGGCGGGCCGAGACCTTGGCAGAGCCACGGAGCATTCTAGAAATTTTACTTTACTTTTGGGAATTTGGTTAAATTTCCAAAAGTGCCTCGATGGCCCACTCGTTTACTTTGACTTTTCAACGGTGGGCTTCACCTTTGACTTTTTCCTGCGGGCTTCAAAATTTGACTTTTACCTTTATAGCTTGATCGGGGCCGCGGGGCAAATTTACCATTTTTGCCAAAAGTGACCAAAAGTGTTAAGTTCACCAAAAATCCCGTTCCTCCCCATCCAATAGGATCTAACCACGTACTTGCATTCATTGGGGTCAAAATTTGATGAGGAAAAGATGCTCATTATCCCAATTGTGGAAAATAAGTAGAGGAAGAAAAATTCATTGTTTTGAGTCCAATATTTGAATTTCCTTCATGAACCAGAGGCATGGAGGTAAAACAATGATTTTACGACCCAGGCCATAGAACAAGTGAATAATTTCAATCAAAAATGGAGGTTGCAAAGAGGATATTACGTGCATAGATCGGAAATGGAGGATTTCTAAAAATGAGAAAAATAGAGGTTTAAATAGCTCTAGGGCATGACTTCTGCTAATTTCTTGAATCTCTAACTTGGCTTAAACACCAACGAAGGGCATGAGCTAAAAAAATGAATTTGGCTATGAAAACATAGAGTAGTTTTCAGGAGACAACAATTGGCTCTAGCTTGGGGACATGGCGTGAATTGGGCATGGCTAGGGCACGACATGAGGATCTAGAATCTCAAGTTTCAAAACATATTATGTTGACCAGTGCCTTATCCATTGGGCCTTGCAGAGTCATGTAAAATTCGAGAAATAATGGAAGAAGGAGGAAACACAACAAGCCAAACCACGCACAAAACTAAACCAAAACCACACAACAAAAAAGGGAAAAACACACCAACGAAATCACCTATGGTACAAGGCGGGGACAAACTGCGCTTTCACCGATGATATAGTTTCAAGTATTACCCACTTCAGGGGAAATTCTAATGGTGTTCCATCCAAGTATGTGAGGAGAAAAACATTCTCATCACAAGCTCCATGAATTTGGAATGGGGCGAACCATAATGAATCAAAATTTCCATGTTTGTCCTTTGGTTCTCTTCTCTTGTCCTATAGCGGAAACGAGTCTCCAACCTTGAATTCTCTTTCCTTTTCCCTCTTGTCAAATATCTTCTTCACTTTCAATTGGTGTTCTTTAATTCTATCCACCACTTGGCATCTGCTTTCCTCCAGCTTCTCCAGGAAGAGGATCCTCTTGTCAATGGAGTCTTTGTATTGACCATCTTCTATTTCTTGCAGCAACTTGAGAGTTGGCATCTCAATTGTGAGAGGAATCTCTGCCTCAACTCCATACAACATTTGGAAAGGTGACATACCTATTGCCTTCTTAGGAGTGATCCTATCAGCCCACAATGCATCATATAACTTCTTGTGCCAGTTCCTTTGATTCTCATCTACCAGCTTATGAACAATGGTCACAATGTTCTTGTTGCTTGACTCAGCTTGACCATTTCCCTGTGGATAGTAGTCAAAAGAGTGAGATAAGGAGATTCCAAAACCATAAAAAAACTCTGTGAGCTCCTTTGAAGAGAAATAGGTGGCATTGTCTACAAAAATCTTCTATGGTACTCCAAAACAGACAATGATATTCTCCTTGATGAAGTTGCAGACTGTTTTAGAGCTGGCTTGCTTGGTTGGAATGGCTTCCACCCATTTAGTGAAGTAATCAGTTACGCGCGAGTACATAAGTATGCCCTGCACTTGAATGAGGATTCAAAACACCAATGAAATCCATCCCCATTGCTGAAATGGTTCCTCAATCACTACAGGCCTGAGTGGTAATGCAACTAGTTGTGGTTTTCCAACAAATTGTTGGCATGCTTTACATTTGGAAACCCAATCTTGAGTGTCTACAAAGATGGAGGGCCAATAATATCTCCCCCTGAGAATCTTATGTGTAGTGACCATTGCTGAGAAATGTCCACCACAAGCTTGATCATGATATGCCCTGAGCAACTTTTGTTGTTGCTCCTTATCCACACACCTAAGGAAACAACCATCTAGACCTCTCTTGTAAAGTGCATGATTCCAGATCACAAACTTGGCTGCTTTCAACTTGAGGGTTCTTCTTTTTTTTGTAATCAAGATGAGGAGGGCATTCTCCATAAGTGAGGTAGTAAGCAATATCAACATACCACTCATTAGTAGTGGTGACAAAGAGCACTTGTGGACTATCTCCTGAACAAGTTGAGAAAACATCATCCTTTTCTCCCTGTTGAGCCCTGAGAGCTTCATCTTTAGCAATCAGCTGGCACAAACCATTTCCTCTTACTAGATTAGAGGGCCTAATCTCCAAGTCATACTCTTGGGTCTTTGCAATCCAACTTCCTCTCTTAGCCCTAGGATCTTGTTGAGTCAAAATGGACTTGATTGCACTTCCAGGGACCATCACCATTGTATGGGAATTGAGAATGTAGAATCTGAAACTTTTAACAACTTTGACCACTGTGTAGGCATGTTTCTCCAATTGGTTGTACTTTAGCTCATGATTTTTCAAAGGACAACTCATGAAAGTAATGGGTGCTTCCAAACCTTCATCATTTTTTTAACAAGGACAACAAATAGTGTATATTCTAATGCATAACAATACATGATGAACTCTTTGTTGAAATCTGGAGATACAAGAGTTGGAGCTTTGGCAATGGCTTTCTTGATCTCCTCAAATGTTGTTTTTCCTTCCGTATTCCACTTGAAAGTTGCTTGAGGCTTCATCATGGAAGTTATATGCTTAGTCGATTCGAGAAAACTCGAGCACAAAATGAAAAGGAAGTTTACCTTTCCAAAGAATGAATGAAATCCTTCTTGCTAGTTGGTAAGGCTAGTGCTTGGATAACTCTGATCCTCTCAGGATCAATGTGTGCTCCATGTTTGTTCACAATGTGTCCCAACAACTTACCTTCTGTGACTCCAAAAATGCACTTATTTGGATTTAGAGAAATTCCATGTCTCTTACACCTTGTAAGGACTTGCTCCAATGATAGATATGATCTCCCCTCCTCTTTGAGAAAACCGTGAGGTCATCAAGGTAAATGACAATGCAATATTTCAAATCTTTGAAGGCCAAGTCCATTGCTCTCTGGAAAGTGGCCCCAACATTGATCAAGCCAAAAGGCATTCTGTTGTAGGAAAAAGTGCCCCAAGGTGTTGTGAAGGTTGTTTTGTTGCAATCCTCTTCTGCCACCTTGATTTGGTTGTACCTTGAGAATCCATCAAGCAAAGAGAGCATTTCAGATCCAGTGACTACTTGCAAAATATGATCCATGATTAGAAGAGGGTAGTTGTCCTTGAGAGATGTCTGATTCAGATTTCAGAAGTCTACACAAATCCTTATTTCCCCATTCTTCTTCCTTACTGGCACAATGTTAGCCACCCATGTTGAATGGTGGATGGGGAAGATGATTCTAGCATTGAGCATCTTTTTCACCTCTTCTTTGATAACATCGGAAATCTTTGGATTATAGGGCCTTTGTTTTTTCCTGAAGGGCTTAGCTCCTTGCTTCAAAGGAATGGAGTGATGCATTTCCTTTGGCTGAAAATATTTGAGTTCATCATAGGAATAGGCCAAGACATCTGAGTACTTTTTAGCAGAGCAACAAAATTTCTCTTCTCTTCTAGTGAGAAACATTTACCAATGTTAACCATCCTTGGATTCTCTAAAGTGCCAATGTTTTCTTGATCAAAATCAGATGGACACCGAGAAGACTATTTTTCTTTTTCTTGGATGAACCTGTCATGCTTGTCAAAGGGTCTTTTAAAGAAACTAGGCCTTTGGGGATTTTTTTTCCTTTCAGTTTGATTACTCCCTCTTCATCAATTCCCTCAATTCCTTCCTTATCTTCTTTGGGGACTGATACATGGTGTGGGTTTTCACTTCCTTCAAAGAAAATATTATTGAAGTTATCCCTTTGTTTTAAGAAGGCTAGGATCTGATTGTCATCATTGAAGACTTGTCAGTGATTTACATTTATGCAGTACGCTAGATCGAACACCATCTCAATGATCACTTTATCCTTTCCAAAATAAGGATGATGTGTCACTAAGGAAGTGACAACTGCTAGAGAATCAACCTTTTCATTTTGATCCCTAGGGATAGCAATGGAGTATGCATCAAAGGATTCAATGGAGTCCCACACTCTTTTCTATAGTGCACGAGTCGGGGTTTTTCACTTGATATTCTTTGGCGGACTGCTTTATCACAACCTCGCATCACCTTTGCATCTCAAATTATTTATTCCCATGTCCTCTATTGCATTCATGCCTAAGAGTAATGATTCATACTCTGTTGTATTATTTGTATTGTCAAATTACAACTTGTAGGCAAAAGGATATACCTCATTGGAGGGAGATTACAATACTACACCAGCTCCTGAACCTGCTCTGGAATGAATGCCATCAAAATCCATTATCCAAATCTAATCTTCTTCTTCCTCCATGAGGAGTGGCAAGTTCTCTTCCTTTTGTGATGTAAGGAAGTAGTTTCCTAACCCACAATCTTGAAAGAGGATGTTAGCTCTTGGATCATCATATTTCCTTATTGTGAATTTCATTTTCCTGACTGGAAACAACTTCTTCATTTCTCCTTTCACTGGGATAGTTACAGATGACCAATCCATTTTTATTTCTCCACCTAGGTCTCTGCAAAAACTTCTGCTCAACAACATACCAAAAGAGGCTGGGATGTCTACCACCAAGATGGTCAGGAGTATCTTCTTGTCCGGATAATCAGCTAGTGCAACATGAGCATCCTTGATTCTTCCTACCAATGGAACTTGTTTGGATTCCATTGAATAGCATGTGCCATTTACCTGGGTCAAAGTGAGGCCAAGAGCATTTACAACTTTTGTTGGCATCACATTATTTGAGGCTCCAAAGTCTATGATGCAATTGTTCAACTGGAAGCCTTTGATGAGAAGTGACAAGTAGACAGACTCAACTCGTTAGTGTTGGAGGAACCGAGGGCTAATATGTTCGAGAAGGTGGTGTGGGTAATAATAGGCCTTTAGAGATTGGGCTTGAAGAAAAAGGGTTACTACCATGAACTGCCTTGATGAATCTGTCAAATTGGGTAGGATGTGTTTGTAGGTATTCAATCTCATAGAGATGAACTTTGGTTTTGCTTACATGCTCCACAAAGTCAAATGGAGCTATGGTAGATGAGGAAGAGGTTCCGAAGTGGGAGAGGATTTAAATGACAGGGGTTTTGTTACTTTTGGTGTTGGGTTCTCCTTTTCAAATGTAGCAATTGGCTTGGAAGGAGGTGAGGGTATAGCCTTTGATTGAAATTTAGATGTTTTTACAAAACTAGCATTTAGAAGAGAATTGCTCTTAACAACTTTTGAGTTGGGAGAAGAATCAGATAACTTACTTGGCATAGCAGCATGATCCTTGGCAACCAGTGAATTTGATTTCTCTTTGGCTGATTCCATGGAAGATGGTAATGGTGATCCTCTGCTGATGATCTTGTTTTGTGGAAGCTTTGGAGATCAATCTTATTTATTCTTCATATCATATCTGCTGTAATTGTTGAGGCTAAAACACCATTCTTAGATTGTGCAGTGAAAACAACACATGAAAAACTTAGAGCTTCTTCATCACTTTCCTCCTCATCAAAGCAACGTATTCAATCAGGCCATTGTGCATGCCAACCTCTTCAATTTCAAGATAGTTTTCATAGTCATCCATGCTTTCTTCTTCAGTTTCCTCAATGTCTACTCCTTCTTTTGATTCCCCAATGTCATAGATGGCATTGACTGGTGGTGCTTCAAGAGCAAGCCTACGAGGGGGTGGAGCAATTCTTGGTCTATCAGGAAGATTTGGTCTCCTTGGAGCATTCCTCATTGTGATTTGTGACAGTTGTTTCTTCAAAGCAACTAGGTCATTTGCCATTTTTTGGAACATTGGATCAGTGGTGACTGAATTTAAACTCTGACCTTTTTATTCCCATTTGGTCCTTTCACTTTGTCGAAATAATTAGATCATCATCAGTCTCAATTGCAAAGTCTTTAGCTTCCCTCAATGTTCTTGGTTGGGCTCTTCTGAGGAAGAAACCAACTTCGATGGCAAAGCACTAATGAAGAACCTTTTCAAGTTGTTTTTAGAGGGTACCACATCTTTTGGGATCCTTCTTTTCAACCTATCATACCTTACTACAAAATCTCTCATTGATTCGGAGGTCTCCTTCTTCATCTGAACCAATTGGACCAACAGATCCTGACAATCTTTTGTGCTCTTGAACCTATGTTCAAATGCACTTCTTATATCTTCCCAGCATGTGACAGATCTTGGGGGCAACATGTAGAACCATTCAACAACTTTTTCTTGGAGTGACTCCACAAAGATCCTAACTAAAACATCTTCATCTTCAACTCCCAACACTCCACAAGCAGTGATGAATGCTTGCTACATGTTCTTTTGGGAGCTAAGAACCATCCCCTTTGAATTTTGGGAAGTTCTTTCTTGAGCCTCTTGGGAGCTCATGAAGTGGTTGTGGAAGAGCAAGTGGACCAGTATTTCTTCCCCATGGTACATTAGGCCTACATACTTCATGCTCATGATCACCCATTCTATTCCTGTTTCTAGCCTCCAGTCTTGCTAAGGTTGCTTCTACTTTGCTACTCTTTCTTCTGCTTCAATTTGGAGTCTTTCTATTTCTTCAAGTTGAGCCCTTATCTCCTCTTCAGCTCTTGCCTCTCTTTCAAGCTCTTCAAATGTGGGATCAACTTGTCCTCCTTGCCTTAGTTCTTTGGGTGTATCTTCTATCAACCAACTTGAAAGTTTATGCTCTCCTCTGGGGTGCTAGAATTTGTCTTTGCCTTTCCAATTCGACAACACGTTCCTCTTCCAGGTCTAGAATCCTTATGGAAATGAAGTAATGATTGACACTTTGTCTATTATGCCAAATAGCTTCTCTCAGATCAGAAGCAATGTCTTCTTGGATGTGAAAGAGTAAATTAGGTCTCTCAACAGGAGGATTTCCCAAAATAGCCATGATTTACATCCATGTAGTTTGTGTGATTATTCAATCTCTAGAAACTTTTCCTCTAGAATATTTTTGTATTTTATGACCCTGAGGTCGTTTTTAGGTGCAGATGCTGCAAAATCTGCCCACAGGTGGGTGCCAAAAACTGTTGGCGAGAAAATTTGTCTTGTGGACAAATTGGTGGGTTTCAAGCCAACGCTATGGGAATCTAAGTCCCTCTACTTGAATGGTACAACTTCCGTATGTGCATGCATGAAAAAGTGGATTTTAATGGTGGCCTTTCGACCAGAGATCCAACAGGGGCACTCCACTAACCCTGTGGCAAAGCTAGCAATGTCTCACTAGAGAAGAAAATTTTGTCTTGGAAAGGGGAAGGGGAGTGGAAATGGAGGTAGGAGAAAACTAATGTTGTGAGTAGAATATCAGATGCCCACACACATTAATTAGAAATTTTATTTACATGCATTTATAGTTAGAAGAAAAAAATCCAGGAGAAGCTACAAGACTGAATGAAACTCATTGGTCACAAAGTACCAATCAATCCCTCAATCAAAAAGGAAAAAATTCCTTCTTTTATTATTGAAGCTCGAGAAGAGTTTGTACATAGCTTGAGAATGGAATAAATTTGAGGAAGAAGAGAAAATAGAAGCAGTGTGGTGTTTTTTGTCTTTTCTAGGTACAGAGCACTCTGGTCTTTTTGAAATCAATCGCCAACCCTTGGAATGACGTCAAGAAGCCATTATATTCTTCGCAAGAAACCATTACAACTTCACAAATCCTCAACACCTTTTCAAATTCCTCTGTTGTGAAGAAAACGCTCATGGTGGGTTAAAAACCAGATCTTGCAAAGCAACCATTACATTCAATTTTCCAATTTAAATATAGACCATTTGATTTGCTCCTCTAACTCTAAAATTGGGCCATCCACATGGCAGGAAGGGATTGGAGTGGTTACGAGGGAAGCCTTTCACATTTTGTGATTTTTCATGAGATTTGGCAATTTGGAACAAATTGGCTGCAACCCCGCTTTGACTTTTCAACTTAGACACGTGGCACATTCTTATTGGAAATGGGATCGTGCCCTTTTCTCAACATTTTAACCTTTTTTGGAAAAAGGCTCAAAACTCAATTTCTGCACCGGTCCTTTGCTCCAATTTGACTAGGACACGTGGCACATTCGGAGTTGGAGGTGGAGGCGCGGCTCTCTTCTAAACATTTTAACTTTTTTTAGAAAAAGGCTCAAAAACTCAATTTCCTCAGTTGGCCCGCTGCTCGATTTGACTAGGACACGTGGCATGTTCTAGTTGGAGGTGGGGTTGCGGCTCTTTTCTAAACATTTAAACCTTTTTTTGGAAAAGGCTCAAAAACTCAAAGTTCTTCGCCGTTCTGCTCCACTGCTTTGACTTTTCAACGGCGGGCCGAGACCTTGAGACTCGGAGCATGAGCATTCTAGAAATTTTACTTTACTTTTGGGAATCTGGTTAAATTTCCAAAAGTGCCCCGATAGCCCGCTCATCCGCTTTGACTTTTCAACAATGGGCTTCACCTTTGACTTTTTCCTTGCGGGCTTCAACTTTGAATTTTCTCTTCGGGCTCAAAATTTGACTTTTTCCTGCGGGCTTCAAAATTTGACTTTTACCTTTATTTGATCGGGCAAAGGGGAAAATTTACCATATTTTCTAAAAGTGACCAAAAGCGTTAAGTTCACCAAAAATCCCGTTCCTCCCCATCTGATAGGATCGACCACGTACTCTACATTCATTGGGGTTAAAATTTGATGGGGAAAAGACGCAGGTCATCCCATTTGTGGAAAATACGCGAGAGGAAGAAAAATTCATTGCTTTGAGTCCAATTTTTGAATTTCCTTCATGAACCGAGAGGCATGGAGGTAAAACAATGATTTGGCGACCAGAGCCTGTGCCATAGAACAAGTGAACAATTTCGATAAAAATGGAGGTTACAAAGGGGATATTACGTGCACAAATTGGGAAATGGAGGATTTCTAAAAACGAGCAAAATAGAGGTTTAAATAGCTCTAGGGCACAACTTTTGCTAATTTCTTGAATCTCTAACTTGTCTTAAACACCAACGAAGGGCATGAGCTCAAAAAAAAAAAAAAGAATTTGGCTATGAAAACGCAGAGTAGTTTTGGGAGACAACATAGTGCAAATGGTGAATTAAAATTTCTTAAAAGGTATATGTGATTAATATTCAAACCAAATCTAACCGACGAGATATGAAACTACCCAAAGAAAGATATCAAATTAGGAAAAAAAAGCTGGATGTGAAAAGATAAGGATCTTCTTTCTTATGTGTTGCGAGGGTTTCACTATTGATTTCTATTGGTCACATAATATTCTCTCCCGATCACTAAAGGTACTATAACATGCAAGAAAGAGATTCACTTGCACATACCCACAAACCACATCAAACCTGAAAAGGAAAATGTATAATGGGGATTTGGACTTAACATGATGGTCACCCAACTGAGTAAAATTATGAGTGCGCATTGCACTACATCTTAGAATCCATGTAGTTCTTTTGTGTGTGTGTAGAAATGATGCCCTAGGATGCCCTTGTGCAAATTACACTAGATAACGAGATAAAATTGCTCAATGATGCAAATGTGTGGATGGAATAGAATAAAATTCCCCTTCCTATGTTTTGTATGTAAAGTATGCAACCCTTTTCCCTTGAATGGATGCTAGATGGATGCCTTTAGATTGCTCTTGTGCCTTTGGAATGTAAGCTTAGGTGATGATAGTAATGCTTAGTGCTTGGTCCCTCATTTTGAACACATAACTATGTATTTATATGATTCCCTTATTTGAATTTTATAATTGAAAATTGGAAGGCTGACCCATAAGTTAAAAAGATTCCCAAAAGATAAAAGATACCCAAAAGGAGCGAGTAAGGTAAAAAAGGGTGGGGGTGCGTAAAAGGGACAAGAGGACCTAGATGTTGCAAGTGTCTGAAGCCATAGAAGATAAATAAGTAAAGTTTCGACTAGGTTGTAGGGTGTATAAGACCAAAGAGAAAGTAAAATAAAAATAAAAGAGGCCAAATATAAGCGACAACCACTAGTTTTCTTGCTTAGGAATCATATAAATGATATCACGCTTTTAGGACCTAGAAATGTACCCAAGTGCGCGATTTTTTATCTACGGTTCCTAAATTGAAAATAATTTTTTTATCTTGTTCTTAGTTAACTCAAGATAATTGTAGCATCATCTTGTTGAAAGATAAATGGATCATAAAGTATTTAACTAAATTTTTTATTGTTGAAGGCATTTAGAAAAATGGTTTGAGTATTTTTAATGCTTTTAGCGATTAAATCTTGTCTTTAATCTCATATTAAGAATTAAATCCAGTTTTGGGATGAAATACTTGGCCATCTCTATTTCATGAGTCTTTTAGATATGTCATGCCTTGATATGGTGGTTGGTCTTCCTAAAATTAAAACCAATCATGAAACCTTTGAAGGGTTTTTATATGGTAAGAAACATATTCAACCATTCCACAAGCAACATGATGTTGACTCCTCTCATCCTTTAGAGTTGGTCCATACTAATGTTAGGGGACCTCTTGAGGTATCTTTACTAAGTGGTGCTCTATATTCCACAACCTTTATCGATCAACATAATAGGATGAATTAGTTATATTACACTAATAAAAATTTGACGTATTTTCTACATTTAAAGAATTTAAAGCCCTAGTTGAAAGCTTTTCTAACCTAAAAATCAAGAGATTAAGAACCGATAGTGGAGGTGAATATGATAGTAAATAATTTGGTGAATTCAACACCTCCTAAAAAATTCAATTTGAGCTAACCATTCCTTAATATCCATAACAAAATGGTATCATAGAAAGTAAAAATATGACTATATTAGAAATGGCCAAGACGATGATTAGTTCTCCTCAAGACCTTAAGTTTCTATGTGCGAAAGCAATGAATATAAATATCTATATCTTAAAAATTATTCCTAATAAATCCCTACATTAGACCACACGTTTATATATGTGGTGAATTAAGAAACCGAATGTTTCACATATGAGAATATTTAGTAGCCCCGCTTTATATTTTTATTCCTAAAGTCAAAAGAAAGAGCATGATCCTACCTCCTATTCCTACATTTTGTTGGCTATAGAGGATGAACAAAAGGATAAAGAGTAAAATATCCATGTAAACTGAGATTGAAAATAGAAATGTGCAAGTCCTTTATTTTTTCTCGTATCATCCTCTATTCCCTCTTGTATGTTTCTTGATGAGTGATCAAATATTTTACAGGATGATGACCCTATTTCAAACTCTTATATTATTAAATTTGAGGGGAAATACCACAACATATATTCCTTCTAAAAAATTAAGTTAGAACTATCCCTAATTCTAGTTTTGTGTGAACACCAATCTTTTGAAGAGGCAATCAAGATGAAATATGGATAAAATCCATGCAATTAAAGTACAACAAACTTATTAAAAAATAGACTTAAGGACTTGTCCTTCCTCCATCAAATGGAGTATTGGCTCAAAGTGGATATATAAGATCAAATACAATTCCATGGGAAGCTGATAAATTTAAGGCTAGGTTAGTGGCTCATGGGTTTAATAAAAAAACCCAAGATTTAGTATGTCAAAACATTTCCTTTTGCCACAAAAATGAGCATTGTTGGACTTCTCTTAGCGCTTATTTTCTTGATATGGATGGGAAATCCACCAAATGGATTTCCTAAACACATTCTTGAATGGTGATCTAAAAGAGGAAATCTATATGGTGAACTTAAAGGATTTGAAAAAATTGGAAAAGAATTATATGTTTGTAAATGAAAAAATATTTCTATGGATTAAAACAAGAACCTCAAGCTTGGTATGCGAAAATTAATAGTTTTTCAAAGATATTGGTTTCTCTAAATGCTCTTATTAATTATTTATTTGTAAATTTTAAAATATTAATATTATAATAATTATTCTATATGTTGATGATCTTTTTATTACAAGAAGTAAAACTAGTTGAACTCTTAAAATTGAAGCTAAGTTAGAACAATATTTTTGAAATGAATGATTTAGACTTGCTTCATCATTTCTTAGACATGTTTATTTTTCGAATTGGAACTCCGTTATTTTATCCCGTCTCAATATGATTATGATTTTCTTTAAATATTTTATATGATTGATTGTAAACCAGTTTTAATTCCCATACATTAGTATAAAACTTGATCCCAAACATGCATGTCTTAAATCAAACCTTACATTATCCAGAAAGTTGTTGGTAGTTTAATCTACTTAAATATTACTATAATTAATATTTCTTATGTAATATGTATTACTTCTAGATTTATGTAGCATCTATATGAAGATAATTGGGAAGCGGCTAAAAGAATCTTAAAATATATTAAAGGTATAATCAATTATGGTTTATATTATTCTTATTCTAATGATGTTCACTTATATGGTTATTGTGATTCTAAACATGATGGCGATATCATATATAGAAAATACACATTCAGATATATTTTCATAATTTTTGTAGGTACCATCACTTGGAGTAGTAAGAAGTAACCAACAATGTATATTTATTCTATTTAAGAGGAGTATAGAAGTGTTATGGAAGCAACTAAAGAAGCCATGTGGCTGAAACGAATATTAGAATAACTTCATATAGATGTAAAATGAAGCATTCCACTCTTGTGTTATAGAAAAAGTTGTATAGCTCTTGTAAAAATCCATTCCAACATAAAAATGAATCATATGAAGATTTAAATGCATTTTTTTGAGAAAAAGTACTCAATGGTGACATTGATCTCTTGTTTAGTCCTAATGAAGATCAAGTAGTAGATATATTCACAAATCCCATACAAGTTTCAAGAAGTTCTCATCCTTTCAAAATTGTCATTAAGAGGGAATGTGCATGACAAAGACACCTCGTAACAACCTTTTTTATATTCCTTCTCCATACTTCTTCTATATTGTAAAAGGATTTGTGTAAATCATCCTATAAGATTTTTTAAACATCATCGATGCAAGTTTACTTATAACCTAATGAAGCATTGTGTTATGGGGATTCCTTTATTTATAAAGGCTTCATAAACTAATGTAAGGCTTATTATATGCATTTTTCCAGGATAAACTTGGGATATTTTTGGGTGAATATCCCTGTAGACATACTAGCCTAAAATCATCATGTATGGTTCAAGGATAAAAAGGTAACCTTGGAATGTATCCCCATTAAGCATCAAGGGGGAGTGTTATATCGAGTAATATTTGTGGGGACACATTCACATGGTCAACACATTTGATTTTTATCCAAAACTAAGTCTTAGAAACTTAATATATAAGAAATTTTATAAATGATTAATCTAAGTAATCATCGTTAAAAGTGAAACGATTCAATTGAAAGTAAAAAATGAATCACCCACCATTTTTAAAGGGCGATCTTCTATTAGATACTAGGAAGTTGAGAAAATGTTTTGCATGTGTTCATTGATCAATAAATGATGTTGTGAATAAGTTGAAGGAAGGTGTGTGTTGGATTATGTCTGTTTGCATCAAATTGTTTGTTCTTCTTATTATTATTTTATTAAACTGAAAGTGATTCATAGTGGGTTTTTAACTTGTTTACATGTTTTCCCCACTCAAATCATGTGTTTGTGTTTAATATATTTACATTATTTTTCTCTCTTATAATTTTGTGCTTTATTCATTTAATGCATAATTAAACACTTTTCATTAATCTTATAATCTACTATCCCGATATTTCAATTCATTCTTAAACTCATTCTTGTTTTGAGAGATTTTATACACATGTGTTTCATAAGGTATGTGAGCATGGTGCATGATTCATAGGAATCTACATGATTATAGATATCAAAATTACCATTTTCCTAATGGCCTTGCTAATATAGGGAATCTTCTACACTATTTGGTGTTATCTTTTTATTTATAGCTACTTTGCCACACCGTTAAGCCTAGGTCATATATTGGGATATGTATAGAGTGACTAACATAAAATTTTAACATGTCATATCACATTTTTATATGCTTTCACATGTTTAGTAGGTCCTAGGTGGATTATATAATATAAGTAGGGTATATATGTGAGGTAATAAACAATACTTGATCATCATATTGAACATTTGCATCCTATTATAGGGTGTGGAGGTTGTCCCCTCAAAGTGGCTAAATCATTTATACTTACATATTTTCATCTTCTCTCTTTATTTTGGTGTTTTTGGTTTGCTATTGTTGTTATTATTTATATTTATTTAATTAATTTCCTTATGAGTGGTATCAAAGATTTGATTTGGGCCAAAATTAAGTCAAGACCCTAATTTTTAGTTCACCTATATTTCTCAACCCATAGGGATTTTTTTTTTTTTTTTGAAATTTTACTAGATTTGCCACAATTTAGATAAAGTAAACCTCAAAATTTCATTTGCTTCTAATTTTTTGTGTGAGTTATATTCATTTTAGGTTATTTAACAAATTCACCCCTGAGTCACACATTATGGAATTTCCTTGAATTTCATACATTTTCATAAATATCTTTGAATTTGAATTTGGGTTTTTATTTGAGTTTTTTTGTCTATCTAGCTAATTTCATTCAAAAACCTAAACAATAATTATCATGGTAAGGATATCAACTAGAGGATAAGGAAAATGTCGCACCACTATTGGGAAAACTCTTACAAGGAGGAGGCTAAATCAAATTTGGAATGGGGTGGAAATTATGATGCTATGTCTTCCTTGGTAGATGACAAAATACAACCCCTAGTTAAATACATGCAAACCTTGAAGGGATATGTCAACTGTATGGGAAATAACATGCAAGTAGAGGGTGGAGGCAATAAAAAAGATATGAAAAAGATATCTAAAAATATTGAGTTGTTATCCTCTCAAATAAATGAATGTGTATGTAATAGGAATCCAAATATTAATTAAAATAGTGCTTCACATTCCTCTAGGGTGAGAATTAACTTTGGGTCGTGGAACCTACTATCAAATTTGGACACGCGTAATTTATATTGAAATTACCGACTCAACTATAACGCACCTCGTTTAATAGTTACTAACTATTTCTCTTTTGTAGGGGATGTTGATGCATTATTCACCTAAGAAGGTGCCTCAAGAGGCTTGTAGAAATTGGGGTGTGATCAGACTTGGCCACATGGGCTAGACCAAGTAGTATTAAAGAGATGTCACTATCATTCCTTAGTTATCCTTACCCTTATTGTATGTATGTCTTGTTCACACATTATATTTATTATGTCTACACATATCCTTTCATTCACTTATTTTACATGCTTAGACACTCTTATTCCTACGTTCAATCATCTTGGACCTTCATCATTTTCTTCATTTACCTCTTGGCCTCCACTTTACATGTTTTCATCCTTTTGAT
Source organism: Taxus wallichiana var. yunnanensis (assembly GCA_018340775.1). NCBI lineage: Eukaryota > Viridiplantae > Streptophyta > Pinopsida > Cupressales > Taxaceae > Taxus > Taxus wallichiana. The sequence goes on along the minus strand of CM031239.1, from coordinate 337,853,470 downwards.
TTAGGGTTCCCCCAAGGCCATTGTCATTTCCTATGGGAGATGGTGTTAGATTTGGTTTTTCTATAGCAAATTTCATCACCCATAAGTGATGGTGTTAGGCATATACCATTCCATTCTTCTCACCAATTCATAAATTCATCATCAATCAAGCATTCCTAAAGGATCCATTTGTCACACATTTTTGTATTATTTCTCACTTAATAGTTGGACATGAGGATTTAGAGCTTACCCTTGTGAATTTGGGTCATCATAACGAGTTAGGATTGGAGATATTATTTTTAAGATTTCCATTTTTACACCCATAGAGATTATCTCTTTGTATTGTTGTTTAGTAGGAGGATTATGCATCAACAATCACACACAAGATATAGGTAAGTATTTCTAAATCTCTTAGTATTTTATGTTGCATTTTTTTATTATTTATTGGTCATTCATTTCTATAGACTAGAGTAGATGTATATTTACTTTTATCTATCACATTTTATTATTGTAATACACCCCTTGGGTTTATCCATCGCTTGATTACTCTTATTTTGAATCCTAGTATGATACCTATCTTTGTATTAGGTATAAGCCTTAGAAACATATAAATATCCTAGGGTTGTGGTCACTATCATATAGAATTATGAAACTAGCACTCCTTAAGCACCTTTGGTATTCACATCATTTGTTCATACCTATATTTGACCCCTGTATTTTAGAACCTAACCTGGGAACCTATATTTCCTATCATATGAAATAAATAAACTAAATGGATAGTTTATTTGATCTTCATTAGTTCTAAGTGGGCATAAGGTTACTATGGCATCTTTATATATATAACTAGAGAAATGCAATTAGTATCATCGATTGTGCACTCAAAATAAGAAGGGTCTTTATGTCACTTGGCCATGTTTTATAAAGGAGCTAAAAGTACACTATAGTAGTAATGTGGCTGAGAACTACTTCAACCAACTAGAAAATTAATGGTAAATGGGGTCAGTGAAGGATTATATTTAGTAGTTTTAGAACTTTTCCTTGTAAATGGATACAATTACATATGATAATATAAATGACCTATTCCTTGGTGGTCTCAAGGATTAAATCCAACACGAGGTATGAATTTTCGATCTAGTCAATATTTTTTATTCTATTAACCTAACATGAAGAATAGAGAAAAATCCTTTCCAATGAAAGGAAAACATTCAAATATCATAAAATTTCACCACAATCATTCCCTTAGCCTACCAAATTGGCTACTCAAATAATTTAAGAGAATATATAAAAAGGATTATGTTTCAATTGTGAAAGAAAATACAAAAATCACATAGATGTGTTGAATTTTTTTCTACTTTGAGGCCATTCATGATGAAGTTAGAGATAAAAAATAAGTTGAGGTTGTGGATGAACTAAGGTTTGGAGATTCCCACCAAGTATTTCTTGTCATGCAATGTTAGGTGTTATCTCTCCGCAAACCCTCAAGGTAAGGGGTCTTATACAATAATTTAAGATAAAAGTTTTGATTGACTTAGGGAGTGTACATAATTTTATCAATAAGGAGTTGGTGGCACATATGAACTATTATATTTCTTGAGCTTTAGAATTTCGAGATCATGATTGCATATGGTGGAATAGTAAATTTCTCAAGGAAATGCCATAGTATTAAACTTGAAATGGGAGACTACAAGATATATTTCCCATATTACTATTAATATCCAGGTGGAGTAGATATTTTTAGGATTCCAATGGCTCACAACATTCGGGAACAATTGGAATGAACTTCTCAGAATTATTCATGCATTTTTGCTTAAAAGGAAATATTTTTGAGTTGAAAGGGTTGTATGTAAAGTCAACTCAAACGATCATCTCTCATCAAATGCAAATAATCAAGGGTCTGACAAAATATCTATTATTAGTGGAAGAAAAATAGTTTCTTGCCCAAACAACACCAAATTTTCAAGAAAGGGTGAAAAATTAATTAGTTACTATTGAGTATATTCCATCGGCCAAGCCACCTATAAAAACACTTATTCCAAAATCACTTTTGATTTCCAGCCACCATCCACCATCTCAACCTTGAAAATCCACCCAAAGGTTTGAGAAGTTAAATAACACAATGAGCACCAATAGGAGATAGTCTCTTTTCTCAAAGAAAGTTTTCTATTGTCGCATAAGAGTCACATTTTTGGATTTAAGAAGGTCATTACAAAATATGTTTCATCCCAGGAAGAGTTAATAGAGGTTGATAAAGAAGGAAAAATTAGTTTCGAACTTGTGAAAATTCTTGGATGTGCACTAAGAGGGTGAAGATCAAGAAGGTAATTAATGAGTATCTAATCAAATCAAATCATCAAGACAATGATGTTGTAACATGGGAGGAGGAATATTAAATATTAAAAATATCTAGAGATCATCAAAATTTAGGACTACACTTAGGTGAAGCAACATCCAAAAATTGGAAACATTAGGGACAATGTTGCTTTGAAGGAAGGGGCATACTATGCCTTTAATCCTAAGTCATATATCGAGATATGTATAGTCAACCTATGGCTAACATAATCTATGAACATGCCATAATACATTTATTTATTCTTTCATATGCTTAGTCATTTGGTTGAAGTGGACTACATAACGTAAGTATATAGGAATTAATAACTAGTACTTCATCATCATATTCAACATTCCACTCTTATTGTGAGGTGTGGAGATTTTCACCTCCAAATGGCTAAATCATTTATAAGTTTGCATATTATCATTTGATCTCTTTATGTTGATGTTATTAGTATTTTATTGCTATTATTCTTATGATCTATCTAAGTAATTTTCTTACAAATTTCCACTTATCTTGATTATACTTATGATTCACACTATATTGTTCTTCTATCATAATCCTTAATGCTAACACATATGCATTGTATAGACTAGTGAATAATCCATGTAACTATTAGTGTTGTTGTATGTTTATTGAATGCATTATGTATTGCATGCTTATTATATATGCCCCTTGGCCTATCTATGTGTATGTTTGTGACACTCTTGTGTCCCTTATTTTTAGTGTCACTATCCTTTTTGTGTGGCTCTTCTAACCTTTTTGTGTGACACAATAATTTCTCTTATATGCATCCCTTGGAATTTTATATGACATTATGTGTAACATTAATTGATAAACTTCCATGCTAATGTGTTTCAATATTTGTAAATCACAACCCGAATACATATATTGCAATTATTACGATCTCATATGAGCTCTTGAAATCCAGATAAAGGAAATTTGGGTTACGTTTAGAAGAGATTGCATTGATTTAATTACTAAAATGGGGTGACATTAATCTTGAAAAAATGTGCAAGCAAGTTGTGTAGAGTTTCATTGAGTTGTCTTTAAAATTTGGGAGTTTAAAACTTAGAGGAGGATGAATTCGTTTGTCTAAGGAAAATTTGCCTAGACATTTTTTCCCTCATAGGAAGCTTTGTCCTATACATGGTTTGGCTAAATCTCACCTCTACAAATGTGATATTCTATTTTCATAGCTTCACTTATTGTGTTTGTAATTTCAAGGTTGTTATTGTGCAATAGATTAGGGATTCTTCTTCTTCAAAACCCAACTCTCCTCTTTGAAGACCTAAAAGATGGCTAGTTTGATTGGGTTGATATTCCCTCACAACTCCTACATAACAATACTTTGAAGAGGTTTCAAAACCTCATAGTTCCCAATTCTATGAATGTGTGTAAGATCTGTAATAATAATTTGTTTTGGCAATGAATACCCAATAAAATCTCACGTTCAACATGTTGAGTATCACGAACCTCTAGGGAATAGGGACAAGAATCTTCATCAATTATAGTGTATACATATTTTTTCTCCCATGCTTTGCTAAAAACATTTAATGAAATATTATCATGATTATGATAATCTTGTGTGACAATGTCATTATTATAATAAAAGGGTACTTCATGCATAGAAGAATATTCGATGATGTTAGGTTATGACGCTCTAAATCATGAGTCATCGTAGAATGCTTGTATATTGATATACATAATAAAATAAATATATTAACCCTATATGGATAAAGAATGCAATAACGTTTCATAAACTTAAGTAAAGAGGGAGCATAAAAATCTAAATTTCATATATCAAACCTAAAAGGGGAAAATATGAAACCACGGTAAAGAAGGAAACCCCGAGGGTTTTGTGTTAGTCAATTGTGGGGTTTACCAAAATATTTTAAATGTTTTACACCTACAACTATAAAATAACTAAAACTATGACATAATTTAGATTATATATAAAGACAACAAAGTATAGACATATGAACCTAAATTTGGGATAAAATGATTATTCTAGAGAAATAATGTAGAGAGATAAAGTAATTCTTTGTAAAATGGAAAGAACCAACTTGATTATACCTAAAGGATGAATTCACATTGAATAAGTGGACCTAGATCTAGCTCAAGAAAGTGTCATCAAACTCTCTGGTGAATGAATTGTTCTAAAATAATGCCTAGACATAAATGGCGAGAGGAAAATGGTACCATCATAAGGTAATGAATAATTTGGATGGTAGTATATGGGGGAATTTGACATATCTAAAACTTTCTAGAGATGTTCATGAGTTTGAACCTTAGGTTTAAGGAATTAGAACACTCAATATGATGTGATGAAGCATGTGAATACTCCAACATGGATCAATTTGTAAGTAGGTGTCCCACTACCTATGCGAATGTACGACTATGAAATTAGTGTGTAATATAGAATGATACTTCTTTAGATCCTTTACACTTGACGTGATTCAACTTTGAACCCTTGTACATTATATTCAACTTGTGAACTTCTTTAGAGCTACTCTTTAATGATTTGAGATTTATATAATTATTTTTAAAAGTGATCTCCATTGTACCTATCACGTGTGTAGATGGTAGTGCGATCTAAGGGTCATTTGTATATATAATCGACTCTACATTGATTCCCCATTAAATCGACCCATGGATCAAGCCTAAGAAAACCTAGTGAAGCTCCATTTGAAAAATAGTTATTTTCCATGCAAGGACACTACCAATGTAGGAGGTCAAGACTAGTCATCGGTAATGTCTAGAGGTAGAGAATATTATTTTGAAATGGAGAATGTTTGTATAATATTTTAAAGGTGTTCTTGTATAGATTGAGATGACCATGAGAAAGTATAGTTGGAAAATATAGATGACCAAGTGAAGTATGGGCATATGTGACAATAGTCCTTGTATGCAAAAGAGTATCAAAATTGATAATGTTAGGAGTCACATAATAGAATTAGGTATCTATATTAATATATTAAACTACTTTCCACACCTACACATTCAAATAATCATTTTATCATCTTATGTGGATTCTCACTTAACTTGTGTAAGTTGTTTATGCTCTCGATGTTATGAAACATGGTTTTACATTAACAAATGTACATAATTAACTACATCCAATAGAAATATGGCTTAACTCGTGTGAATAAGAAAACATAGCTAATCACATAATTACTAGAATATCAAGAATATATGAAATCATGAAATAATTGAAATACAAGGTAATTGTGGTTTTAGTATAAAACTCAATTTTATATGAATCTTGAGATAGTCATTGACAACCACTCTTTTGTGAAATATGTATATTTAACAAGATGAACTCGAACCCATAAAACCAAATTTGTGTGGTCGACGACCTAGCCAATTATGTACAAGTACATAAAAACTTGTGCCATAATAGTATCATAGAATGGAAAAAACACTTTGTGTCAAATTCAAAACTAGCCTCACGATTGTGATCAATTATTTTTAGACTTCAAAACCTCTCTCGGTTTTCATGGAACCACGTGTCTACAATAGTGCATTTTACGTATTAAACCACTTTCCACACCTACACATTCAAGAACTTGTCGTAACAACTTATGTCGAATCCCAATTAACTCAAAGGGGATTAAACCCTAAGCAAACTAGGTAAGCGCCTATGGCGCTGAAATTAGGGGGCACACAAATATAAATATTTCCCTTATTAACAATTATATTTAGAACTTAGTATTAAAATAATTTACCAGAAGATTCAATAGTAATTAATTTATTGATATTATTATATGGTGACATAAATTTCACACATACAAATAAAAATGTACTATAATATTTGTATAGGTAAAAAAATGACATATTTTTGAGCTCATATGATTTTGTTGGTATTATTACTCATTCTTTGATGTAACATCAAATTATTTAAGTGTGTAATATTTATAATAAAAAATAATTTATTTTTGGTAATGTCACTTGTGTAGCCAATAGGGGTGGATATAATTGAAGTAAAGAAGTATTTAATTCTCTAATTCTTTTTTTTGTGGGAAATGTCTATTATTGTTATAATGGAGGAATTGGTAGGTCTAGTCCAAATACCACTCTTCAAAAAACCATGGGAGATACATAATTATTTTTATTGCTATATGAAAAATGGGGCTTTGTTCAAGTTTGAGTCCCATCACCTACTTGATATTCGTAAATCAAATTTGCAAGCAACCTTGTATAAAAAAATGTATTTGTTACATTTTGAGTCTCTCCTACGATTAATTCTCTCAATCCATGGAATATTTCGCATCCTTTGTATGATAATTTTATATGATATTTTTATTCTTTACGCATAGTTATGATAATTATATGACTCATGTGTCTTTAGATAGCTCACAAATTCCATGCCATCGTGGGCATTCCATGATCCAAGAGCGAGGATAAAAAGATTACAAAGTCTCTTTCCAAATCCAAAAGAGCGAGGGGGATTCTCATGGCCCCTTAAACTATATGGATCCAATTTACTCTCTCCAAATGGTTTCTTCACCACCACAAACGCAATACAAACAAACCATGGTTAATGCTAAGGTTAAATATGGGTGGTGGTCACCGGGATACTGAAATAGTAAAGAGGACCCCACCCTATCCTGCAGTGGCAAGTGGCAGTTGAGAGGGATAATATTTCCGGCTAATAAAAGAGATTCGATTTGGGAATATGGCAATTGCGTCCGTCAATATCTCGTGGATATTCCCCTTTTCATGAATAGTTGTGAACGCGAGAATCACACATCACTTGCCTAATTTAGGCATGACGTATGACACCGGAATCGGTTTTTTATTTTATGTTATGAGAAGTAATTATTATGTTTTGGAATTTATAAGATTTAAGTTATTTTATAGATTTGGGTTGATTGTCTCTATATGTGCTCTTGGCAATTTTTGTTGTCTTAAAGTATGAACTCATAGTTATAGAATTATTGTTATGTCAATGTTCCAATTTGAGTTTTTTTTTTTTGGTCGAAGTTGAAGTGCCTTACGCATGAATAAACACATCTAACGTTTGTGGTTCTCATATTGAATAAAGGTCCTCAAAGACCAATGTGTCTCTAAAAAGCCAATGGTATCTTCCATGAATCTCATAATAGATAGAACACTTGAAAATAATTTTGGATCATAGAATATGATTTGAATAAATATTGTACACGGTGTTTTTTCGGAAGTTGTTGCTCACATTTATGCACTACGGAAACCAATTGTCTTAAGTGAAATATTGTTCACTTTCGGGCTCTAGAAAACACAATTTTCATATACGTGTAGACACCTAATTTTGGTGTGAGACTAGTTAATTGCTACGAGTGTATAGATATCTAAATATGGGCTAATGTCATTTGAAAATTAATCCTTGGCATTTATCTCAACATGTTAATCATTGTGCATTTATATCACTAGTTCCTACACACATCTTGCGAGCAATTAACACTCCTAGCCACTAGGGCACACTTGTTACTTATCATTGACAAAGTAAAAAACCTATTTTATGAATATAAAGCACATCTTCAAACATCTAGCCACCATAATCGACAAAATGCAATTTGCACCTCACCAAGATGAAGTTAGACATGATAGAAAAAGCTGTTTGGGCGGATTTGTTTGGAGCCGACCACTTCTTCCTCCAAATCCTTGATGATAACTTTTTCAAATTCGCAAGTTAGCACAATCATCTTAGTGTCAATTAACTAGGAAATGTTAGGAAATCATTTGTGTTTACATCAATATTTGCGTACATGTGATATTGTTTATTATTATATTATGAGTTGTTGAGAAACAACTCATAATTATATTAAATGTAATATCATATATAATGAGTTGTTATAGGAGGTTTCTATTTTATAGAAAACTCTCCCTCTATATATTTGCTTTGTATCGACCGAAATGATAGATTGAGACAATGATTAATACAAAGCGAATAATATTATTGTGTGTTTATTAATCTTTGTGATACTTGCATGTGATAAATCTTCATGTAAGCGTTTATTGTGTTTATTTTGTATTATCAAAGCTCTACCAAATTCATGAAGGAAAACCTTTTGCATGATCACGTATAAAGCACAATCACACCAACCATTCAAAAGGGCTCTTATCTCACATTTTTGGGGACTACCTATGAGATCACAACAAAGAACCCAATCGCTAGATCACTCTCTCAAGTACATCAACTAGCACTAAGTTTGCATGTATCCTAGATATGATCGCCCTAGGTCATTTTTGCAAAACTACATCACACAACAAATATCATTTCCAAGTGTCGAGGTCCTATTGGGGTCTTCATTTCCAAAACTCATTGTAATATATATCTTGCACACATTAATCTAGTGGGGAGCTATTATGGTTTAGTGTCTTTTTGGAGTATTACTATGTAGGCTTTGCATGGGCAACTCAACCCAATTGAACTAACCCATTTTTATGCCCTCAAACAAAGAAGAAGAAAGATCCCTTATCTATTGTACAAACATAATCACCACAAGTTAAACATAGAATCAGGATCACATAACATAGAAAAATATTGTGCCTAAGGAAAGATCCAACCAAGCCATATAGAGAAAAATTTCATCCATATAAGACAAATTCACTCATTGGAATTTGTCTAGAACTTATGACTTCCTCCTCCTCTTAGATGTAAACTCTTTGATTTTCAAGACGGTTTAACACTCTACACAAGCTTCTTGCACACTTTGAGATCACCATGACTTTGGTTCAACTAGTAAATCAGTGTAATCTCTTATAACCCTAACACATACTTTATTTAACTCACCTAAGCTTATACATTTGTTGTATTTATCATGACATGATTAAGGATATGTGTATTTACTATATTTACTTTATTTCTAGTCCTAAATCACCTTTACACAAAGTAATCGATCATAACTCATATTAAAACTATTTTGAATATTACATTATAGTGAACCTACTTTTTAAAAAAATTACATGCATCCTATGGCTTTGTGCCTCATCCGTAACACTCGATTTTGTAAGTTATCTTGGTGAATATTTTTCATACTATTATAATCTGCTTTGAAATGAAGGCAAACATGTTAAGATATATTCGATCTTAAGAGAATGTGTTGCTTAACTTGGGTTCTTGCATGCTGTAATTTATTGCATAGGACAATGATTATTGTGCTTGTGTGTTTCTTTGATGTGATGAAAAATTGTCGTATACTTGCTAAACTCTCTTTCTTTGATTGACAAGACACCTTGAATCAATTTCATTGATCCAAAGTATCTTGTGGTCTTCTTGTGATTTCGTGTTGATTTACTCTTTAACCAAACGAGGATGATATAAATGTGCGGCGCTCGATTGCAGTATGAGTAGTGGCACATAAATGCCAACGAAAAGGTTCGATTCTTGAACCTTGCATCTTTGTCGAACTTGAGACCTCAAGGGAAATGTCCGGGCACGGGTGGCCTTGGCATGTGAAACAAAGGACGGAACGTCCTGCACAACAATGATATGAGTGTCAGTTGAGAGATTGGATTAGAGGTTGATTAATGTTAGTGGTTAGAAGGAATTAAATCCTAAGCTAATCCTAAGTTCTAACATGCATCCTAAACTACTATCCTAAGTGGATTTTTAAACTACAAAAAAAGAGGGAAATAAACCTAAGTCCTAATAACCTAAAACTAAACTATGACCTAGGTTGAATACTAATAAACATCCTAAACTAATCCTAACCTAAAGGGGGACGCGCAGACCCTTGGAGGGAGAGGATAAGGATGAAGGGGTATTGAATGGCATTAAATGGGAGTCCATACGTGGACATTGCCAGTTTGGCGGGGCAGGTAAGTGGCGGAGGTATCTAGTTGGAGATGGAACCAAATTTGGTTTTGCATGTGAAATTTGAAATTTAGAGATCGCCAACTCAAGTTGGCAGTGGCATGGAAATTTGGAAAAAGGCAGAGCCTTTAATGCATTAAATGTTCTTGGTCCTCGCGACCAGCTCGCCTTGGAAAGTGTATGAGGGAAATTTGATTGTTCATTGTGTCGATTTGGATTTGGTGAAGTTGCTCTGCATTTGGTTTTTTTGTTTGGTTCAGTCGAACCAGTTTCTTGGATTTAACACTGTTCTTGGAAGATTTAGAGGCTGTTGCTGAGCCTGAAGAGGAAAGGAATTGTTGGAAAGCCCGTGCTGTCGCCGAGGAAGGAAATATCTTCGACAACCGTAGTTTGCTTCGAGTTTTGGAAGAGAAATTGCAGGCATGTTAAGCCCTTCTCTTTAAAAATACTTGCTTTGTTTAAACGTCTCATTAAAACAACCCTGCTCTTGGGTTTTGGGTTTATGTGATTGTTGTCATGTTGATACGATTTGGATTTAGTCGAATGTTGCTGTCATTTTTGGAAATGATAGGTAAATTCGTTTCTGGTTGTTATGCTTTGATTTGTCTTTGCATGAATCGAGTTGGAATATGAACTTGTTGTATTGGTTGTTGATGGTATTTGGGAATTTGAAATAGGTATTTTCTTTCTCTGTTCATGTTTATATGAAAACGGAACAGGCAGTATGAGTTGTTCTCCTTACTGTGCAATCGTTCTTTTGTTAAATGAATTTGAATGATGAAAGCAGTACAGGCTGTAGGAGTTGTCTTTCAGTGTTGAGCAATTGTTCTTTTGCTATATGAATTTCAGTGATGAAAACTGTACAGGATGTACGAGTTGTTGATGTTGTTTCTATACTGAAATCTTTAAAAGGAAATAAGATCCTTTTTCCTTCTGTTGTTTTGGATTTTGTTAGAAATAGCATATGGGTTTTATTGAGCTTATGAACTCGATTTAAAGGAAGAAATGGTAATATTTTATTGCTGTCCCTTTTTCTTGCATAAGAAATGAACGAATAACGTTTTGGGTATTCGTGGAAGTAGGAAAGGTTAACTGTTTTTCTTCTGAACTTGCATATGATTACATTCCCTCGTTGCTGTGAGGACAGGATGATTTTCGTTGTGTTTTATGGATGTTGTTCGGCCTTCCTGTTCGGATTGTTGTCACGATTACTATCTCGGCTTGTTTTCTGTACAAGTAAATGGAAAAATATAGAAATTTGGGTTATTGCTTGAGTTTGTCTTGACTGCACCAAGCTTATATATTTAATACCCTATGCGGGTTTGCCTTGACAGAGGTATTGATATATGAATATATATATATTGAGTTCTGTATCTCATTAAGAAAAAGGAGAATGTTGTTTTTGGAATTAATTGTTGATCGAGATAGAACTCGAATTGGTTATTTCATTGTTTGCGGTATTTTAGATATTCATTGTTTGCGGTATATTGGATTGGGGCGCACGAGGATAGGTGAGTTGCTTTTCAATGTGAGCGATTGTTCTGTTATCTTTATAAGTTGAGCTGTCATGCTTGGATAAACACGACTTGGGTGTTTTTAGTTCATTCTGAGCAAAATGATCGTTTCTTAATGAAATTTTAGGAACATGAATTCTTCTTTATGTTGTTTTCGATTCGAAAGAAACAGTAAATTGGTTTTGATGAACGTTATAAGTTCAGTTGGACAAAGATTACAGTGACATTTAGATGGTTTCTGAATGTTGTTTATCTGGTTTACAATACAGTGAAGAAAGTATGGGCTCTTCTAGTACAATGAATACATAGTATGCATCCTTGTACTATTTGATCTATGATAAATACGATGATATACTAACTTTGTTTTTGATATGCATATGAGCACGATTTAAATGAAGTATTTATAAGGACGATAAATTCTTCCTTGTTTTCATTTAAAGGCGATTATGAATGAAATTACTCTTCTTCTTTGGAAAGTGAATTCCGAATGGATTTTGTAAGTTTCACTCTGAACTGTTATCTTGATTTGTGTCTCGTTTGGATTCCATTTTTAGGACAGTCATGAGGAAGGAGATAGTAATGTGGATGCATTACTTGGAAAATGATCTTTTCTTCTTTCATACAGTTGAAAATTTGTAATCGTTATTAACAAATTTTGTAGTGCTTAGATATGAGCAACTATATGCATTCTTCATTCAGCCTTCTCAAATGCATGTGTGATTCTTTAGGAACCTAATATGATGCATGAACTGAAAGGAAAGTAATGGGTTTACATTTCAGTTAGTTTTATCCTTTGTTTTTATTATTAATGAAAGGAGTGGAAAAAGATAACAGTATGTTATATCAGCAGTTCTTTGGCTGATTGTGATGGTATTTTGATGGTTCGGTGGTTATGCTGATCATTCTTTGGTGCCTATTTCTTGATTGATGTCTTCTTTGCCGTTTCATAAAAGCAGGGTTATTTTATTGAGACAATTAATTGAAGCACCTCATTTTAATGACAAGTGCTTAATATGCTCAGTTCATTGAACTCACCCGTGCAAGTAATTTTGCAGATGGAATTTGATTAGAATGAAGACATGGCTGTTTTCTGATGCTTCTTGATTGGTTGAAGATGAATTGTATTTGTTTACTTTTATTCCTCTTTGAGGAGTTGTAAAAAGAAGAAAGTATATTCTTCTATCTATGAGTTGTAATGATGTTTTATGTAAACAATGCCCATTCAGTTGGATTGGCAAATGTATGGATTATGACATGAATTAATGAATACAAATACAAGTGTGATATTTTAATGACTATATCATTTTGATATTGTTGACTAAATTGGAAATATAATGTTATTCCTGATTTGGATTTATCTAATTGTCCTTGGATGGACGTTAAAAAGAAATAGATATCTATTCTTACCTTAATGCAACTTTTAAGTTGAAATGTGCAATTAGTTCATACTTGGGTAAAGATGAATTCTTAATTGACATTAAAAAGGATTAGGAAGAATATGATTCCATAACTGATAGGTATTCAGGATTAGCTGGGTAGCTAAGGAATATCAATTAACTTCGGAGTAATTGAACTTCGCTTTCGAACTCCATTAATGACCTCGTATGTTAAATTCAGAATAAAGGATATGGGATAAGTATATCCATAACTAATGGACCTTAACTGTGTAAGGTTAAGGAAAATAAATGAATACATTTATCGAGAAATTAGACTTCGTTAAATGACGTCTAATAAGCTAGAATTCTGAATTTAGTTACAGTTGAGAAAATCTTGGTTAAGTTTAATAGGTTAAACTTATCACGTCCGTCGGTAATGGGCTGCTTAATCCAATGATTAAGAAGAGAACCAAGTAGAGAAAATGCAACCCTTCGGTATAAGGAAGATGCATAGCAAGCTAGAAGGCGAAATTTGTCCCTCTTGGCTATATACAATTGTATAGGGAGCGAGGATAAAGGGATCGGCATGGTTCTTTGAAAGTTGATTCTTAATTATTAAGATCATATCCAAATCACTTGAGCAGGATGTGTACTCTCGATGGGAGGATTCCGTAGGACATTGACATATGCCAGCTACAAAGAGTGTCTTCATGAAGACGGGGTCTTCATGACGACACAATGTTGCAGCTGACATATTGCAATGCTCTCTCGAATTAAAACATCAAGAATACATATCTTTGAATGTGAAGTTCTTGGCGAGGGGATAGGAGTATGATCGGGTATACGAGTGACTCGGGATACTAAAGATAACTAGACACATGGAGTCGTGGGAAGCGACATCGTATGTCCTGCTTATCTTTAGTTACCAGGAGTGCCTTCTTATATTCGTTCATATTACTAGTTGGAAATTGGAAGTTTAAATCGACCTTAAATCGAGAGGACTGGTAGGAACCGGGAAAGACCATTCTAGATAATGTGGTGAAGTGAAGTGAAGGCGTATTCCATTGATGTGTATCACATCCAGAATATGATCATGCAAAGCATGTGAAAATATTTGGCCAAAGTATCGCAAGTCTTTGGTTGCGTTGTCCTTATCACTTAATTTAAGATGCAAGATGTTAGATGAATATCGATATGAGATATTGAGATAGGCTTCTTAAATGGATCACTCGATAACCTTAGGAAAGCGGTTAAGAGAACTGGTATATATAATATACTATGCATTAACAAACATGAAGGATCGGTTGTTGCGAGAGTCATGAAATGAAGGATCGATGAAACTCCGAGCCATGAAAATGGAAGATCGCGGTTCCTCGAGTCATTTTTACAGCAAAGGCATATAGAATCTGTTATAGGATTGAATGGCATTGAATGTGTGTTCCATATTGTAAATATGCGAACAGGGAACATTAGTTTTAAAAGAAATTGTGTGATCCAAACTGTGTTGTTTGGGCAGAGAACAATTATTAAAACATGAACGTGTGTTTGAATTTTATAATTCATAACAGAGAACGTTATCAATTTTTTATTTTTTTCCCTTGTTCTAGTATCTTAAAATGGGGATGTTACATCATCCATAGGGTGTTAGATTTCTTAAATTTTGAGCAATTTCATCTCTTTTTTAGGGTTTCTTCAAACCCTCATTTTCTTTTGGATCCTAGACACTATTATGATGGCATAATTTATACATTGACAATGGAAGAAATTTTAACTAAGAGGCATAAACTCACTCTAGAATTAGAAAGACATGTCCTCCTTGATCATGAAAATATTTCATGTGACTATAATATTGATTATTTAGCCACATTACCACTATAAACCATGTTTTGCGCAATCTAAGACTACAATTGTATCTCGATCACAATCTACTTTGCAACTGCGACACCTCATAAGAAGAAATTCCAATTTGATTACACCCTAAATAAATATAAAAGTGTTTGTGTTAATATTGATTCTTATTTATTTAAAAGGTGTAAGGTTAGTACATGTTATATATATTTCAATTAATTTATAAACATTAATGTACAAACTAGAGTATTCTCCCAAAGTAATTTGCAATATATAACAATAAATAGGATTCCTTTAAACACAAGAGGATAAATGTCCTTAGTTGATTACAAAAGTAGAGATGAGATCTCGAGTGCAAAGTGTTTGAGAAGACTTGAAATGGTGGAGGTGCCTCTTTCATAGAATTGTGATTGCTGGCGAGTTGATATGGAACCATATAGCCTATCCTAGAGCATGGTATGGTATGGTCTTAAGATGAACAATTTCGAATAGGGATATCTTGGCACTTCAAAAATTTATGGGTAGTTGTGACACTATGTAATGACCTTCGCATTCTGCAACCCTAGGTTTCATACATCCGTGAAATCCTTTATGTGATATGAATCACCCTCAAATCCTAACTACGGGTAGAAGGTCCCTAAAAAGGTTAGTGTTTGGGCTAAAGCTCTTATGCACTACCTATGTCAAAGCACTACTCGAAGAGGCCTCAAACCACACACACTCACCACCTAGCATGTGATATCTATATGGATGCAACTACTTTGGTAATTTGATCTTTTGACAATAAGAGATAATGTCTTAGTGTACTTAAAATTGATTTGGATTAACTTGGGAGGTTTATAGAATGAGAAACACGACTCTTAAACTTGGTTTAGTTGGATTTAGAATTGTTCATGTGCCACTCCTAGGTTGTGATGATGCTTGAAGGAGTTTAGGAGAGCCTAAAGTGCTTTAGGGATATATTTTTCAATGAGTGTTCTTACGAGTGTTAGATGAGTGTCAAGTCCTCTAAATGAGTGAATGAGACTTTCTTCATAGGAGTTTGTAAGTTTAATTTTGCATTAAGGATGATGTATGGGATATGAGCGAACCTAAGTAAAGATATCAAATTGGAAAAGTGATCATTGGGTGGCGGGATATAGGACCGTTTGGCTGGATCAAACCATGAGATGGTTTGGTCCTAGATGTAGTCTTAGATAGGTAGTTTAGAGGATTATGCAAGATATTTGGTGAAATGCTTGTGGAAATTATACTATTGTGGACTAACGAAATTGGTTTTGTGATCAATTGAGTAGTGTGCATTGATGATCAAGTCGTGAGAGGAGATAAGGATATGAGGTCACTTGGGCTTGGAATGTGCACATAATTCATGCTTAAGGTGTAAAACCAAAGTTTTCATTGTCAAATTTAGGTGTCTACATTTTCCACCCCTTTAAGTATGAAATGAAAATTACATGCTTAAAGGAAAAGATACCTAAGTGTGTACACACACTTTGTATTTTCTTGAAGTTGAAAATTCTTCTCGAGTGTTGGCATGTTCCATGATGAAGCCTACAACACAGAGTGTAGTCAATGCCCATACAAGAATTTTAAAGGTAATTAAGCTTTTAGAAATATATTTATAACTATCAAAATTGAATTTATAAGTAGTGAAGTGAAAAGGCAAAAACATGGAAGGAATAGACATATTTGCTTTATTGGAGGAGAAGCCCCTAAATTTGTGACAGTCAGAGATTTTGATTTGAATTGAGTTGTTGAAATATTAGGGGTAATTAGTCCCTAATTTTTATGAACAATATGTTGGATCCACAAAGAAATTGAGTTTCATTTGCCCTAAAACCAAAAGGTGTCATATGACTTTTTCCCCAGGAACCTCAAAAGAAGGAAGGTTGCCACAAGGTTTTCTAGTCACCCCAATATCTTCCAATAAAAGGGTGATAAGAAGGTTGTCACAAGTTTTTCTAGTCACCTTGACAACACCATAATCATTTTATTGAAATACTTGCCTATTGGAATTTTACCACCAGTTCTTTTGTAATATCCTTTAAGATGCATATGAAATCAAAACTAGGTTAATCTAATTAATATATTATTATGTGTAAAAGATAATTGAACAATAAATACAATATTCTTAAATTATGTAAGGATGATTTTAAGCTTAGACACAACTTTTTAAAGTAAATACAAATAATTAGACTTAAAGTTTTGGAACATATTTACTCGATATGGGTTTTGATTATGCGACATTCATACGAAATTGAGAAAGGAGGATATGTAGAATGTCACAAGGATGTATGTGAATTCTAGGATCATGGAACAAAGTGAAGGACAAGTTCATCTCCCTCGAGATAGGATCACTCGGTGAATGTATCTCATGACTACCGATTGTGTGATAGTGATATGAAGGATGATTGTGTGAATGTGTCTTAACAATAAATACAATATTCCTAAATTATGTAAGGATGATTTTAAGCTCAGACACAACTTTTGAAAGTAAATACAAATATTTAGACTTAAAGTTTTGGAACATATTTACTCGATATGGGTTTTGATTATGTGACATTCATATGAAAGTGAGAAAGGAGGATATGTAGAATGTCACAAGGATGTTTGTGAATTCTAAGATCATGGAACTAAGTGATGGAAAAGTTCATACGCCTCATATAGGATCACTCGGTGAATGTGTCTTACAACTGCGATTGTGTGACACTTGATATGAAAGAAACAGAGGCAAGGAGGTTGTCTATAGTATCACAAGGATGTATATGAATTCTAAGATCCCAGAACTAAGTTTGGAAAGGTTTTTATGCCTTATACAGATTCACTGGAGAATGTTTATTAGAGATTTGATTATATCCTCTACAACTTTGACTGTAATATCTAATTTTTGGTGCCCAGTGACTTGTGTCTTTGGATATCGGATTTGTGTTTCAATTCATGAAATCAAACTTTTATACATGCATGTGTCTTGTTATTGCTTTGAAACCATCGCTCTCCTCTTGTGACCTAAAAATTGGTTAGTTTGCAATTCAGTCAAGCTTCCTCAACACCCTTATGATGTTGCAAGCTCCCTACATAAAACTACTTTGAAGAGGCTTTAGAGCCATGTAGTTCTCCCTCCCTGTAGGTGTGTGGGAGAAGCCACAAATATGTAAATGATAAATCCTTAATAAGGTCTTCGACACTTTTAAACGATGATTTGACTTCAATATTGGTGTATGATAATGATATAGGGTAGAAAAGGACAATGCATTGAAATTCATAGCTTCTTTATAATGTGATTCAAGGGAAATATACTTCGATTATTGAATTTGAATTATTTCTTCGAGTGTGCTTGGATATGGGATCCACATATACCCCTAATAGGTTAGGGTCGTGTGTTTACGAGATGTGACTTGTGTGTTTACAGATGTGATTTGTGTTTCAATTCATGAAATCAAACTTTTATACATGCATATGTCTTGTTATTCCTCTCGAAACCATCGCTCTCCTCTTGTGACCTAAAAATAGGTTAGTCTGCAATTGATCAAGCTTCCTCAACACCCTTATGATGTTGCAAGTTGCCTACATAAAGCTGCTCTCGAAGAGGCTTTAGAGCCACGTAGTTCTCCCTCCCTATAGGTGTGTGGGAGAAAGCCACAAATATGTAAATGATAAAAGGTCTTCAACACTTGTAAACGATGATTTGACTTCAATCTTTGGTGTATGATAATGATATAGGGTAAGAAAGGATAATGCATTGAAATTCATAGCTTCTTCTAATGTGATTCAAGGAAATATACTTCGATTATTGGATTCAAATTATTTCTTTGAGCGTGATTGGATATGGGATCCATAGATACCCCTAATAGGTTAGGGTCATGTGTTTACAGGTGTGACTTATGTGAATGATTTCCCACTAAACCGAACCTAAGCCGACTAAGGTAACTTGTGCATTTGAAAATATGACTGTTGCACGTACAAAAAATAGGTTTGTTGTCCAAACTTATCCTTGCATGAGAAAACCATATAGATATAAGATGAAAATCAATTAGAGACATTCGAAAAATTATAGAGAGTATGAGATGTGCTATGTATAAGGTGCATCAGTTCTAGATTTATTACGATGAAGAGTAATTCAAGTCCTAGTGGACTCAAAGTGTGGGAATCAATCAAGATGCCTTTAGATTTAGTCAATAAATATGTAAACAAGATGACATTGAGATAAATGTCAAATAATTATTTCAAGTGCCTTGCACCCAATTTTAAGTACTCTGATATCTTCACTTTTCTTTGGTAAAACACCTCCATGCCCTCTTATTTGTAAAAACATTAATTAATAAATTAATTCACGCTTTACAAAACATCTCGAACATTCAATATTGATGTAATTTCTTCTCAATAAAAGCATCATTCTCGCGTGTTTTTCTAATTCTAAAACCTAATCACATAACACCCTCTTACAAAATATCCGAAAAAATGGTTTTTTCTATTTATGGTTCTCTACTTCAATTTCAAAAAAACACTCTAAAACATCTTCACAACAAACTAATTCTAAGCTAACTTTATCATATAATACATTAATCAAGGAAACACAACTTACATTAGAGATACCCCTTAAAAGTCTTTTATCATCCCATACTGACCTTCCACCACACAATTTTCGCTTTGTATTTCTCATTGTTCTAACCTTCTTTGATATCAAATATTGAATTTGTTTAAAGATTAAATAAACCAATACATTCTTATATTTGAACATTGAAATGTATGACATGACATATATTTTTATTTAACTTAAAGAGATATTTATACAATAGTTTTATTTTGTTATGATCTTATAGAGTTGAAAAATGACACAAGTTACTTGTTTAAATTTTTAGAGACCTCTAAATATGATTTTTAGAGACCCCTAAATATGAATTTTTAGAGATTGTTGATAAATATGGACACACTTATAGGCATGAATTGCGATTTGTGGAAATTCCAAATGAGCATGAAGATTATGTTGATGGGCCAAAAAGCAGACAACGAAGCCTTGCATTGATGGGTCACTAGAGTTGTAAGAAACTTGCAAAAACTATGTTCAATAACTTGGACATTGTTTAAGCGAATGATTCCCAAATCTTTCATTTTTCAACTTTATAAAGTTGTTTATTCCTTGTCATTATTTGGAGGATGTGTGTACTAGAGAAGATAGTTCAAAGCGGCGACTTTTAAAATTTTTGAACACTTGCAACATACTTTATATGAGGAAGAAGAAAAGTTTTATTTATTTATTTTGAAGGTTGTTTAAAAGAGTTGTATAATTTTGTCGATACTCTCTGCTTTAATTGTGAAGGATTCCACATGAAAGAGGCTTGGAGGTTTTTTGTGCGACAAATTCACATATAAGTTTTCGAATATGACATAACTACGACAAGCAATACTTACCATTCCAACAAGTACAATACCATGAGAAGAGGATTCTCAAGACAAAATATAATAAAAGATATATGAAGAACAAAACTCTCATTGGATATATTGGATGCCTTGATGCAAGTTTTATTGACAAGATTTCATATATCAATGGCATACTAGAACATGGTTTATGACATTTGGAAATATATCAAACAAAGAAGGATTTAAAATATCTTAGAATGGTTTATATCGACATATTTGTAATGATGTTGTATTTGGTATAAGCCAACAAACACTAGATCTTTTGTTTAGACTGCTTGTTTAATGATACTTTCTCAAGTCAAAAGTGGTGAATCGGTGATAATACATTTGATCTTTTTTGAAGATATGTTAATTTGTGTATTGAAGATGTTATAATACCTTGTTTAAAATGCTTTCTAGATTAAAAATGATATCATACATTTTTGTTTTGAGTATATATTAATGTGTATTAGGGACGATATGAGACCCATCTAAATGTTGTAAAATATGTTGTACTAATTGACTTTATTATCGAGATAAGACTATATTATCATTTATGAAAGTATTGTTTAATCTTAAATTTTTGATTTTTTTTGATGTATATTATTTTTATGATGACAATAATATAAATTTTTAAATTTTAATTCTAAATTAGTTTATGCATTGTATCGAAATTGTTTCATGAGATGATTAGGAGTTTTAATATGAATACATGTGAAATATTATAAGTTAGTGTTTCTTAGATATATTAATACATAGAACATAATATAATTTCATTTTTGTCAAAAATATCACTATTTTCTATAGTTTCATTAATAAAAAAACTATATTTTTATATTTATATAAAATTCGTAAAACTCAAAAATGAAAAAGAAACGTCACGTACAAAGTAATATTAGTAAAAAAAAAGCCTATCACCAAAAATTTGTTTGGCCATCAAATTTAACCCGTGCATCTCCCTAAGGAATCCTAAGAAAACAACATGGAGTGACCAGAACCACTTCTCGTTAACCATGGTTGGGATTGGGAAGGAATGAAGCCTATTATTCCTGGCGGTGTGAACGGAGGAATTGAGAGTGTTGACATGATTAAAGAGCATATGCGATATTATTATGGAGTGAACATCGAAAGGGCAATTGACGTTGACGTGGGGAATGAGCTGTTCCTTCCCCGAAGGGCCAACTGCTGCCACGTCCACATCATCGTGCGCTGCACCTGCAGGCGCCACTTCACCTTAAATTAATTCTCCCCTTTCGGCCACCGCCAGCTAAGCGTTCCGTAACTTTGGGGACCGCCGACCACTACTGGCGTGCCACGTAGCTCGACAGTGGACAACTGTCGAAAGGCTTTGTCTTTCTCTGTTTTATTCCAGCTTTCCCGCCGAAACAGGCTCTCTCTCTTCCCGGGCAGCCCGGCGCCGGCCGAAGAAAGAAGGCGGGCCGCGGGCCGGTCGGTCTGAAAGCGACGTGCCACATGGCGGCCGTACCCATGTTTCGCGGCAACTGTCAAAGACGTTGACGGCGCTGACTCCTCGGTCCGCGTGCTCCACCGTCGCTGTCGGTGGGGAGGGAATAGTTGCCATCGAGGCGGCTGCTGTAGTTGCAAGTTGGTCGTGGGTCAAAGGGAAGGAAGCAGCACATGGAATGGGTCAATTTTTCAAATGCGTGTTGTGGGTAGCCTAACTACCTAGGTAACGTTAGGTGCTGAAAACCAAGAAACAAGGAAAGGTAAGGTCCCCACTCCCCATATGGCCATTAAGCTTTCGCCATGAGTCGTGGGTCACGGTCACATGCATGGATCGTGGAGACCATTTAAAAAAAAAAAAAAAAGCTAAGCGTATGTGAATTTGTCACATAAATCATAGTTTATTTATTTTAGTGGTTTTTGTCACTATAGACACCTAATTTCGATTAGCGATTTTTTATGATGTCGATAGTCGTTCTTTGCGTTGGGACTTCCCGTCGCATCATGATTGACGACACGAAACACTTGTGTATAGAGGCAACATTGTTACACAACTTGTCACGGTCGATGTGTTGTTGTTCACCTACCCTTTCCCTACTCCTTTCTATGTTGTAGATCATGGACGACTTGACACTGTTCGACTCCCTTCCTTGCCTAGGGTTTTGTTGTGGTTCCCGAAGATGGTCTTTGAATGATTTGGTATTCAACTCTTGTCGCCCACCACAACCTGCAGCCATAATTTGTAAATGCGTTGATTTGTTTTCCCCTTAGTATTGTGTTGTCAAATAAGCACTCATGCTTATTTGGACAACTTATTTGCCAATTCTCGACTTATGTGGCGTCATGTACAAAGTCGTGGAAAAGTAGGTTGGAAGAGCGGCAGAGGAGAAGCATATCAAGTTGCAAATCAAAGCAACAATGTACAAGTAAAAATTAGAAAATCTACGAAACAAAGGCAAAGCCACAAAGAATATAAGCCATAAAAAAGAAATCAAATTCGTGGAAATGAAATGAATCAGATCAAAGGAAAATGATTATATGGCTAAGGAAGGTCGATTCGATTCGACAAAATGAAAAGGTATATTTTGTCTCCATGCCTAATGGATATGCCATGCTCTTGATCAATTCATCTAGTATGCAGATGTCCCCTAAAAGTTGCCAAAATATTGTCAAATAAGCACTCGTGCTTATTTGGACAACTTCAATTCTTGACTTCTATAACTTTAGGTACAAAGCCGTGGAAAAACAAGTTGGAAGAGTCGCATGGGGAGAAACAGAGTAGGCTAAAAATCAAATGGATAGTGTATAACGGGAATAAAAAAATCTGTGAAATAAAAACAAAGCCGTATAGAGTATAGGTCGCATAAAAGAAATCAAATTGTGCGAGACCCATGAAAGCAAAGGAAAGAATGAGTACATGAGAAGCAAGGAAAGCCACAAGGCAAATGTAAAGTACGCGAGGAGATTTAAACCCGCACTAGGTGGAAATGCCACATAATGAAGCAAGAAAGAGAATTCACAGGGAAAGGTGATCCACGGGACAAAGTGAGAGGTGCAACAAACAGGGATTCCGTGAGATTGAGTGAGTCATGGAATAAGGAAGCGGGAAAAGCGCAAAAGGAAAATAAAAGTCATAGAACAAGAAGGAAATCAAAAACCAAAGAAAGAGACAAAAACCAAATCCATGGATCATTGTAAATCCTCCAAAAAGTGCTAAAAGCCGGGAAAGATAAATGCAAGGTTGCAAATTATCTAAAATTTTACGAATGAAGCAAAGTCACACCTAACTTAGTTTGAACATTCAACACCCCAACAACCAACATTAAATCTTGAATTGTGCAATGCTCATTCTTGGATGGCACGATAGAGTGTGATTCAAGTAACCTATGGCGCCCATACTTGGTCTACAAAATTTAATGTCAATTGACCCTAAGTGGTTAGTGAAATGGTTGGTTTATTTTAGTTGGGCGTAATCGATCTCCTTTGCTTTTTTTCTCTTTTCTATATATATATCAATGTAAGGGTATGAGAAAATGGTCTTTTATGATATTTTTAGAGCTATGTCCTTTTGAGTGTTAAACTTATGCTCGTGGACCTCTGTAACGTGTTTGTGAAGTTTTCATATGCCTTGGCTCTGTGGAATTTTGAATGACTAAGTCTTGATAGTTTAGCAAGTGTGATCTTTTCGTTTGAATGCATGCGTGTTTGATGTGAATATCTCAGTCTTATTGTGATCATTCTATTTAGAGTTTTTGTGCACATTGTATAGCTTCACATGCTAAGTCACATTTGTGTCGAACCTTATTTTAGTTTGGTGCATCACCTTTCTTTATTTCAATATTTCATTCTTCTGAACTATGGTCCCTTGGAAAACGTAGGTTAGAACTAGTTACAAAATAGCTTGTAGTCTTTGGTTAGATTAGTTCTGAGTGAGCTAGAATAGAAGGAACCATACATATATGGAGATTGACTTTAAATGTGCCATTGTCCCACTCTTGAAGGTCATTCCATGTTTCATTGAGGTGTTGAGCTCAACCTCTGCGAGAGGGTGCAATATTAAGTGATAACATGTTGTTTGGGAACCATCCTCATAGGATGTCTAACACGGAACAAAAATCTTTCTCTTCAGGTTTGTCCTTGCAAGGCATGCATTTTTTTTTGTGTAACAAAAAGGGAAAACAAGATGCTGATATTGAATGTGGTAAAGGAAAAGGGGCATGGACTTATTGAGGGCCCTTGAGTGACTCGGCATTTTAAAAGGGAATGCTTTAAATCTTTGCCCTTGTTTGTCACACTACTAGAGGAATACAACAATAATGAAGCATTGATACAAAAACAAGTCTATGTTCTTCCCTTCTAATGTAATGAAGCCATTGTGCTCCTGACATAAAGTAGTAGGGTAGGCAACATAGGGACGCAATCCTAAAAGAGGGGAAATGAAGGGGAAAGAGATATGATTGAAGAGGGTCTCGGAAAGGTATGTGTTATCCATATTTAGCTCCCGGGAAAAATATTGGATC